>APFE031683736.1:30384-73221 GCA_000404065.3 Pinus taeda
TACCCAGAGATAAATATGTTTTTTAATGACTTTCTCTCTTTCTTGAAGTTTGACATGGAGAGCAGAGGTATAAGGCTTGCCAAGGAGGATAGTATGACTGTTGATGGAGCCATACTAACTGCAGATAGTCATGGTGACAAATTTTAGTGTAACAGGTAGCATCGTAATCTCCTTGAACCCAATGATCAACTGCACCTCTAACTTCGGCCTGCTAAATTCTTTTTTCAACACAGTTTGGATGTCTGTGATCCCCGCATTCAGATTTCTATTAGAATTCTTAATATACTAGGTCAGTGCGTGATCCTATAAAGCGTTGCCCTACGTCATTTTCTTTATATTATCATCCGTAACTCCCTATGCTTCCCATACAGATTTTATCATGAACCAAAACTAGTTCGGATCTTCATTTCCTACTCCCTTGAACACAGACAACTTTATTGCACTTGCCATTTGACTCGCGGTGGTGGCAGAGGTGGTACGGGCGAAGATGGGGGTGAAGGCGGTGAAACTAGTAGTGGTGTGGGTGGGGGCGGTATGCACGAAATCCTATGCCTTATCAAATTGATTGCATTTCTTAGTGAGACCTCCATGAGCTCTTCCTCATCCCCTCGTGGAGGTGAATCAAGGGGCTAATTTCTAGTTCTGCACTACCTTCGTTTTTTTAAATTCTCCCACTTCGCGTAGCCCCGAACATCAATGTATTCACATAGTCTGCTTTTCACATAGTAGCATTTAATCCAAATGTTTACAGACTTAACGTACTTACCTCGTGGTCCTTTGAGGAAGCGTCGTTCTGCCTCGCTATAGCTGATTGAAGTATCTACCGTGAACTCAGTAATTAATCCTCCTATCATTCGATCGAGCCAGTGATCAACAATGCATGTGATCTTATCCTCTGATGCTTCCAATTTTCACACCAACTCTGGGGTCCACACAATAGGACTGTTGAGCTCGCACCTTCCTTGGCTATCTGCTAACTTTGCGATACACTCGTACAACTCAGTAGGGAAAGGTGGGAAGAAATTTTTGTGGATTTCTGTGTATAGGTAGTAGTCTAACCACTCTTCTTTTGATAGTCATAGATTCCTATTCTCCTATGCCGCAAACTCGTGAATTCTTCTGTCCAACCAACCTTCAATTTCTTTCTTAGTTGGATTCTAATGGTACTACATCAGACATCTCTATGCAGATTCCAGTCCTGGCAACAGAACCATTTGTTGGCTTGTTGAGGCCTAACCCAGGTTCAGAGTTAATTAGCCAAAAAAATCCTTGTACTACTGGCCCTTTTGGTAACAGTCTGCGAAGCGCGGACTAAGGTCTCACCCGAAGTAGTATGGGAGGATGCTGGAACCAGGTTTCCACACCCTTGAGATGTTTGAGGGGTTGATTTAGTCCAACTGTGAATACCTTCATGCAAGTTACTTCGTGTACTTCCCTAACCTGCGAGGCCTTCACACCGTGTTATATTCACCTTCGTGCAACCCCAATCTAGGGGCTGTGGGGCTTTTGCGCTGCAGGAGCAGTGATCTGCACTATTTCCCCAAGTCATGCTACAGATCTTACTTATCTTCTTCTAACAATTAGTTATCTTCATGTAAATAGATACTTTACTTTATATTTAGCGATTCAACACATTCATATAAGTTCGCACAGTAAATAAATAGTAAACTTGAAATTCATACCCAATATACTTCAATGCATAAAACAGGTAAAGATACACAGAAATATGGTAAAAATTCTCTTTATTAATGTTTCCAATGGTTACAGACTTGATCTGCTCTACGGACTAGGCTACAGGGGTCCGCGCGCTCAACTGCGGCCCACCAGGCCTCTATGCAATCAGCTGCAGAGCCTTCTCCTACTCTACGAACCAAAGACACAACTCTACACTTTGACTCACTGCTTCATCAGTTTCTTACATCCTTCGATCATGTTTTACACTTAGAGCCTCGCTCTATTTATACAATCCCATGGTCTGTGGACCATGGGTATATTTCTCAAACCGACACTACATTTACAAAAGTAAGGGTGGACAACCCTATGACTCTATTACAATTTCGCGCTCCGCACCCACAAACCGTGGAGTCTTTACAATGGACTTAGTCAAAACTTGGGCTTTAAGCTCGAAAATTTGCCTTGGGGGGATCCCACACCAAACACTAAGGAACTTGAATACATTTTCATAAATTCTTGGGGCAACTTATTGACACCTCAAGGAAATATTAAAGAGATTTAGAAGACCTATAGGATATGATTTTGGAAGTCCTCATTGAGACAATCATTGAAGATCAACTCTGTTGAAGGACTTAAAGTCTTGTGGACAACCTTAGATCTGTGCTTGAAGTGTGCAGATCTTGTGAAGACTTGTTAAATAGTTGTGAAGACTTAATTGACTTGTGAATCATTCTTAAATTGTTGGAGCATACCTTGGAGAAGCCTTCACTGTCTTGGAAAATTCTTGGAGCAACTTATTGAATATTCTTGGAAACCTTTGGAACATGACTAAAACCCTCATGGAGTGACCTTGAAGGAAGTTGCTTGGGTATCATGAAGAGTTGTGAAGACATGTTTTGTGGTTGATAAAGTTTTCATTGATGAACTAAGCGAGGTCATTGTTGAAGAACTTGAAGATACTGCTAGGGCTTCTGTAGAAGACATTGGAAGCCTTGAAGAATCATTGAATCCATATTGAAGATCTCAAGCAATGGGATGGAGCCTTAGATGATTGGAGTCCTTGAGAAGACTAGGTTGGAGCTTGAACTAGTTGAGAGGGTTGGTTCCCTATAGGATTGAAGTCCTCAAGAAGACCAAGTTTGTGCTTGGAAAATTACATGTTGGAGCCTGGTGGATTGAAGATTGGCATCTTCACCTAGGGTTGGAGCCCTACAATTTTTCTTTGTTAATTTGGTTTTGGGATTTGTGTCCTTAGGGTTGGAGCCCTAGAACAAATTGTTGTACAAGTTGGAGCTTGTGATTAGTTGTAAAGAGGATTGGATTCCTCACTAATTTATTATTAATAAAATCATCTATCTTGTTATTTTTCGTTTTTTGTTTTATCTAAGTGATCTTGATTGGTAAAATAAAAATTATAAAAGAAATAATTATTCACCCCCCCAAGTATTTATAGCAATTGGTATTAGATCCAATACCATCACTCACAACTTAACAACTAGAAGGTATATCATTATAACACAAAAGGAAATTCCAAGGAATAAAGGCTGCAAACCGTTTGAATATGTCCCTTCCTTAGTCAAGAATTTAGATGAAAAACAGGTTGACAAAGCCCCTATGTTGAATGGAACAAATTTTGAAATATGGAAGGGTAGAATGAAATTCCTTTTGATGGCTCAAGGTTTTGAAGTTTAGGAATCAATGACTATCGGAAGCACAATGGAAGAAGAGTCCAAGGAACATAATAAAATAGTAATAAGAGGTCATTTCTTGAAAACCCAATTGGAAGAAGTAAAGAAAAAGGAATACATTTTGTTAAGTCATCTTGAACAAAGACTTGAGGGCTTGAGTAAATTTGAAGAATAAATTAGGAAGTATAAAGAAGAAGTCACTTTCCTGAAAGCTTAGTTAGAAAAATCAATGACTCTCCAGTCCTACATAAAATATAGTCACAAAAGTTTGGAGAAAGAAACATGTTGAACCAGTAAAGGAAGATCCTGAGTGTGCCTTATATGACCAAAGCATAGAATCTTGTTGTTGATCAAATATAAACATCATAGGAAAGGACCAATAAGGTTTTGCCCATTAGGAAGAGGAGGATGATGCATATCATTAGGGGGAGTAGGAGCTTAAGGATTGCCTCTCAAGATAAAAACACTAAGGCTTTTACATAGGACATGAAAGACAAATCAAATAGAGTCATCCCTTTAAAATCTAGAGCAATTTTATCTTCAAGAAAAACTGTGATGCCAACAAAACTGTCAAGGTCCTCATGAAGTTAGAAAGTAGCACTACTACTACTAGTTTGTGCGGAACAATTGTTGAAAATGAATGTATTTATGAAAGAGATTCCTAAGAAAAAAATGTTTATGAGCAAAAAGGCATGAAATCCGGTCATATTCCCAAAATTACGAATGCGAAGAAGAAGGAAAAGATTTCATTCACTACAGGTACTATTTCAAACTTTCATGGAAGTAGAAATGCAAGGGTCATGCCTTTGTCAGAAAAAGGAAAAAAGAGAATTCAATTAAAGGGATGATTTTATTTGTGTTAAATTACCTTGAAGTATTTTTCATTAGCTTGTATCTGTCTACCTACCTAAATTCCTCAGCAACACAATTTTTAATTGAGCAACATGGTCTAGGCCATGTAAAGGAACTATCTCAAAGGATTATATAGCAAAATGTCACCTAAAGACATGTGCAACGAATGAAAACATAGAAAGATGGTTGCAGAAGAGAGAGTTTGTTGTATCTATGGGTGTGAATACAATGAAGATCATGAGGGAATGATTTATTCTAGTACCTACAATGGAATCTCAGTTATTGCACATCCTAATTGTGGTAATGTTTCTCTACCAATTTCAAGTTTTTATAGTAGACAAGTAGGCACTTTTCACTGATAATGTCACAAAAAGAGATACAACATTAGATACACTTGAAAATGATATGACCTAAGGTGTGGTACCTATTAATGACTATGGAGGATATGAGGTTACTCTGAGATAATATTGTCTAGCACACTATGCAGAGCAAAATGATGAATGAGGACACCTAAATTTGATGTTGCATGACATATATATATGCCTATATCACTGAAATATAAATCTCACCAAGCTAACATATATGTGAAGAACAAATTGATGGCTTAAAGCATGAGCCTTAACATAGAAGGGATGCATTTGAATATGAAAAGGATGTAAGCAGTGATCAAGTTGATCAGATGTAGGGGACAAAGGATAATTTCATAAAAAATTTATTTCAGATTGGAATTATGTGGCAAGAAAAACAAAATTTTAAGCTAGGGAGAGATCATAATTTCATATGTTATCCTTGGGAGATCCTTTTATGAGTCATATGTGAACTTCTAACCACTCTATGTGACACAAAGAAATTCTTTTCGATGAGGAGATGTTTACTTAAGAAAAGGGAAACGTCTTTTTATGAAAATAGGGGGAGGAGCCTAATGACTAGAGGAATATCACCATGACAGGGAGAGTACAAATCAACATAAGTATATAGGGGGAGTACAAAGCAACATAAGTATACTTATCACATGAAGTCCAACATGATGATAAGGGGAGTACTATGACAAGAAAGAAGGATGACAAGGGGAGAAACAAGAAGAAGAAACAAAAAAAGGAAGCAAAATGACAAGGGGAGCATCATGATAGGGGGAGAAACATGAAGATGACAAAAAAAAGGAAGCACCATGACAAGGAGAGCATCATTATAGGGGGAGCAACATGAATATGAAAAAAAAAAAATGAAGCACCATGACAAGGGGACCATCATGACAGGGGGACAAACATGAAGATGACAAAAAAAAAAGGAAGCACCATGAAAAGAAAAATTTCCATCAATGGATAAAGTTGTCATTGATGTCAATTAAATGGAAACTTGGGTGCATTGTTGGAAATGGAAAAACCCTAGCCTTGTTAAAAATAACCCTAATGGATATGTGTTATATTATTTCCACGACTACACCCACACACAACATGGGGGTCATAGGGGGGTTGGGGAAGCGGCCCGGAAAATTTGTTTTTTGGACCGTATATTAGGTGGGTGGACCTACCTATGGTTTTGTGCATGATTTTTGTACATGGTTTTAGGCATGATGGTTTTTTTCCCATGGTATTTTGTAGATTTGGCCGAGGGAACTATGGTTATGTTCTAATCTGGGATTAATGTATTGGGGTTTATGAATGCTTTAACATGTATATATATGTATTGTAACATTGAAAAGACTATAATGAAAAATCAATCTAGTAGTCTTGGTTTTGGGATCTAGGGGAAAATCTCTGTGTATCTGTTTAGTGTTTCTCGCCATTGTATATTTTTTGTTTTTCAGAATTTGTTTGCAACTAATTTCTGTATAGGGCTAAAACCTATATTTGGTATCAGAGCTATTTCAGCTTCAAGGGGATGCCTTTTTTGCTGAGGGGTTTCACTAAAGCTTGTGGTAGACCCTATTCAGTGGGAGATCTGCAAGATCAAATATTGTGGTGAAAAAAGATGGAGAGCAGTGGAAAGGTAGAGATCAAGAAATTTAATGGTCAGAGTTTTGAGTTGTGGAAACTCAAGAGGGAGGATCTGCTAGTGGATAAAGATTAGTGGATCACGGTAGATCCGAGTAGTAAACCAATGGCAATGTCAGATGAAGACTGAACAAAGTTGAATCAGAAAGAAGAGAGCAAAATATAGTTGTGTATCTCAGGTTCAGTGTTGTTTAATGTATTAGGGGAATATACGACGAAGGCTTTGCAGGACAAGTTAGGGACTTCGTACCAATCTATGTCTCTGGTGAATAAAATTCCTACGGAAAAAACTGCATAACTCGAGGATGAATGATGGAGACTCGATGATAGAGCATATGAACGCCTTTAATATTGTGTTAATCTAGTTTTTATTTATTGATATTAAAATTTCAGATGAAGATAAGTGCATCAGTTTGTTCTGTTCTCTACCAAATTCGTGGGATAGTTTGGTTGTTGCAATAGGTAGCAATACAACTACCTTGAAGTTTGATCAAATAGTCTCATCCTTGTTTTTATAGGATATGAAAAGGAAAAATATGGAGGGCCAAAATGGAGATACCTTGTTTGTATGAGGACGGTCCTAGAACATAAACAAAAATAAGTCCTCGAGTGGGAGATATCAATATAGAAGGAGATCTAAATCTCTAGGAAATCCTGTAAAGGTGTTATGGAAATGCGAAAAGGAAGGGCACTTCAAAAATAACTGCAGATCTAAAGCTCCTAAGAAAGGAAAGGTATTTGATGATGCTCCTTTTGAAGAGGCGAAAACCACCTGAGATGAAGGTGGGGATGTGTACTTGGCTTCTTCTTGAAGTACACCTGTAGATTATGAGGCATGGTTGATCGACTCAGGTGCATCCTTTCACTTCATTCCCCCATAGGGAGTGGTTATGTGAGTACGAGAAATATGATGGTGGCAATGTATTCTTAGGGGATGATTGGAAGTCTAGAATTGTCGGATGCGGAAAAGTAAAAATGAAGTTGCAAGGTGGAAGGATTAGAACACTTTCAGGTGTTCTGCATATTCCTGCATTGGAAAAAAATATGATTTCTGTATGTACGATGGATGATGTAGGTGTAAAAACAATGTTAGAGAAAGATACCTGTAATATGGTTCGGGTAGCACTGATATTAATGCTGGGAATTCAGATTGGAACTTTGTACAAGGTTCTAGGTAGTATTGTTATTGATGGGTGCAATGGTTCTATGGTTCCTAAAAGTGGAGTAGAAAATATAGTGGTCTCTAGAGAAAATACCATGCTATGGCTTCAAAGGCTTGGACATATTGGAGAGAAGGGCCTTAGAATACTTCATGGTAATGGCATGGTAGAAGGTACATCAAATTCCTCTTTGGATTTCGATTTCTATGAACATTGTGTATATGGGAAGCAAAATTGGGTGATTTTCCCCTCTGGTGCTAAGAGGGCGAAAGGGATATTAGAGCTTGTGCACAGTGATGTGTTTGGACCTATGTTGGTTCCATCACTGGGTAAGTCTATGTACTATGTATCATTTATAGATGAATTCTCAAGGAGCACATGGATATATTTCCTCAGGAAGAAATATGAAGTCTTTGACATGTTTAAAGAATTTAAGTCTTTGGTGGAAAACTAGATAGAGAAGAAGATAAAGGCCCCGAGGAAAGATAATGGTGGAGAGTTATGCAAGAATAAATATGAAGAGTTCTTTAAAAAATGTGTTATATCATGAAAAAATAATACTCCATACACACCTTAGAAAAATGGAGTTGCAGAAAGAATGAATAGGACGTTGATGGAAAAGGCAAGAAACATGCTCAGTGGTGCTAGGTTAGGAGAGGAAATTTGGGCAGAGGCAGTGGAGATTGCATGTTACGTGGTCAACAAATCACCTTCATTATCGTTGGAGGATAAGACTCCACAAAAAGTATGGACTGATAAGAAACCCTCTCTTTCACTTCCAAGGGTATTTGGATGTAATGCATATGTACATGTTTGAAAGGACAAAAGAACAAAGTTGGATAGTAAATTTGAAAGGTGCAACTTTATTGGGTATAAGGATGGTTTAAAAGGTTATAAGCTTTGGAACCTAGAAACAAGGAAGGTTATGTCCAACTGAGATGTGGTGTTTAGAGAGGTGAAAGATGTTATTAAACATGAAGTCCTACCAAAGGAACCTGAGAAGATAGAGTTTGATCTAAAAGAGGAAGAATCAGACTCTACAAAAAAAGAGGAATAAGAAGATGAAGAGACACAAACTCCAGCTGTGAGAAGATCAGTTCAAGAAAGAAGGCTGAAATAAAGGTATAGTCCATCTGCTTTTTGTTCAAAATTTTCTTATCTATTACTGATGATGATCCCCGAATTTCCAAGGAGGTAGTAGATTCAAAGGATGGAAAACTTTGGAAAGAGGCCATGGTTGATGAAATGACATCTTTGCACAAAAATGAGGCTTGGGATCTGGTGGAGTTGTCGGCTGAAAAGAAACCCATTGGAAGAAAATGGTTATTTAAGAAGAAGATGAATGCAAAAGGCAAGGTGAGGAAATACAAATCTCGGTTGGTAGAAAAATGTTCTTTCCAGGTGTTGGGAATTGATTTTGGTGACATTTTTTCTCTTGTTGTGAAGGTAGCTTCTATTTGATTACTTTTATATGTTTCTGTTGCTTGTGATTTTGAGGTAGAACAAATGGATGTGAGGCAACATTTCTTCACGGGGATCTAGAAGAAGATATCTAGATAAAACAACCTGAAGGATTTGCGGGGAAGGGTAAGAAAGAACTAGTATGCAGGTTAAAAAAGTCTTTGTATGGGTTAAAACAGTCACCAAGGATGTGGTATGAGAAATTTGATACATATATATGGGGAATTGGCTTCACCAAAATAAAAGTAGATCACTGTGTGTATCTTAAATTATTTGGCGACCGTGTTATTTATCTGGTCTTGTATGTGGATGATATGTGGCTGATTGTAAATGACAAAGAAATTATCCAGGATTTGAAGACCCAATTCTCCTCCAAATTCGACATGAAGGATCTTGGTGCTACAAACAATATTTTGGGCATGGAAATTAAATGATATTAGGAAAAGAGGAAGCTATGGTTAAGACAGAGGAAGTATGCTGAGATAATACTATAGAGGTTTAATATGGAGGATAGTAAACCGGTGAAGGTTCCTATTCTTGTAGGTGTAAAGTTATCTTCTGAACAATTTCCCAAGACACAAGAAGAGAAAGATGACATGTCCTATGCTCCATATGCAAGTGCAATCGATAGCATGATGTATGCAATGGTCTATAATAGACCAGACATTGCACATGCAGTGAGAGTATTGAGCATGTTTATGTCATAACCAGGGAAGGAGCATTGAAAAATTATGAAGCTTATTTTTAGGTATTTACGTGGCACTAGTGATTATGGTTTGTGCTACCAAGGAATACCAGGATTGGACAGAGTTTTGGACATCCATGGATTTTCTGATGCAGACTAAGTTGGAGATCTAGATCAGAGAAGATATACAAGTGGGTATGTGTTTAACCTATTTGGAGGTGTAGTTAGTTGGATGAGAAAGAGACAGTTTGTAGTGGCACTTTCAACTATAGAGGCAGAATACATGGAAGCCACTCATGCAAGCAAGGAAATAGTTTGGTTGCAAATATTGTGTTCAAGTATGGGGTTAGTACAACAAGCTATAAGGATAGATTGTGAAAACCAAAGTGCAATTTTCTTGATAAAGAACCCTACTTATCATTCAAAGAAAAAGCACATTGATGTTCAGTGTCAATTTGTGAGGGATATGGTTGAGGACAAAAAGGTGTTGCTGGTAAATGTGGACACTTTGAAGAATGCTACAGATGCATTGACAAAGTCTGTGAGCACTGAGAAGTTTACTTGGTGTAGATAAACCTTGGGCATTGTAGGGCTGGACCAATGACTAAGATTTCCTGCGATCCCCTGCGTGGAAAGAAAATAACAAGTGGGAGAATGTTGGGTGTGTGTTATATTCTTTCCATGACTAGCCCCAACCAGGAAACTAGGGAGAAGTAACTCTCCTCTACGGTGTCTGAGGTAGTGCCCCATTTTTTATTTTTTCTTTTGGACCTTATATTAGGTGGTCAGACCTATCTATGGTTTTTTGCATGGGTTTTACACATGGTTTTGGGCATGATGGTTTTCTACCGATGGTGTTTTGTAGATCCGATGAAGGGAACTACGATTATGTTCTAATCCAGGGTTAATAAATTGGGGTTTATGAATGCTTCGACATGTATATATATATATGTATTGTAACATTAAAAGGAATATAATCAAAAATCAATTTGGTAGTCCCAGTTTTGGGATCTAGGGGAAAATATCTGTGCATCTATATTTTGTTTATCGCCATTTGATGCAGGAGCATCTAACCCTCTCCTTAATCAAAGAAGAATCCAAAGAAGTACGGAGAGTATGTGGATCAGAGGAGCTGAATCGAAGGAGAAAATAGGGGAAATCTGTTTTAAAACATATTTAAAACGGGTATGTCTCGAGGAGATTTGCTATATTGATAACAGTCATGCATGCATTATGGAGAGCTTTCATTGGAGGAAAATAAGGAGAGGATCTGATTGATCCTTCCTATCTAATGCTTCTTATATAAATGTAATGTAACAATGATAGGGAGATAATAATGGATAGGCATTTGTGAGTGGACAGAATGTAATTGAGAGCAAGCTTGTCTCTAAGGCTGAAATGCCTGGTGTCACACGGAATGGGTTATATTTGCGGACAAATCCAACCTTCCTAGGAGTCTAAGACTCTCTAATGACAAACAAACCAAACAAGAGCTATCCTTCTTTAGATACACATCATTCTACGAGAATTCAAATGTTTTCGATCTTACCTTAGGTCCAACGCTTGTTGTAGCAGTCCAGCCTTGCTGATCCAGATGAGCTCCTCCTTCACTTTCAGACCTGCATACACTAACAAAGCAAACGATTACATAACACCTGAATATTCATCATAAAACAAAGCATATTCATCACATAGACCAAGGAGTACATGAAATAATTCATTAACAACAAATCATTTAGAAGAATGGACTTATTTGTATTAAGTAATCAAGAAGGAACCATTACAACCTGAGCCTTGGTGTTGTGCAAGCTCCTCCCAGGGTCCAGCAAGAGATTTCCTCTACTTTGACAAGCTCACCCACTCCCACTATGGCAACAAGGAAGGATAGTGATCTCTCCTCACAAGTCAACAAATGGAAGTCCTAATTCCAGCAGCATTTACCCTTTAGAATGTTCAGCTTTCAACCTCCCCTCCTTTGGCCCAAGGCCTGTATTTATAGTATTCTAGAGGAAGTTATTCAGTTCCAACATCAGTGGGATACTCCCTCTTTTGGATGGGGTAGCTCCTCTCTTGATGGGATAAGTTCCTCTATCATAGGGGTGCATGAACCATCTGGAGGCGCTCAATACACGTCAAACACTCTTCTAGAAGGCTCTAGAAGTGACCACAAGTAACTTTTTAGAGATGAAACTCGCGCCTTTTGGCCTTTACAGGGGTACGCACCCAACCTTTAGCTTACAGAGCATACAAGTACGCAGGTACAGTGTGTTTTGAATGCGTACACGCAGGCAAGTAGAGAGAACCTGCATACCCAGAGATAAACATGTTTTTAAGTGACTTTCTCTCTTTTTGAAGTTTGACATGAAGAGCAGAGGTATGAGGCTTGACAAGGAGGATAATATGACTATTGAGAGCCATATTAACTACAGATAGTCATGGTGACAAATTTCAGTGTAACAATTTTGAATTCAAATCCAACCACTCCCCCCAAAATCGGTTCATTAATGCTAGATTAGCAGCAGATTTTCAAGGATCACGCCAATAAATTTCATATTAAATGCCAACCCCCAACTCCATTTGGCCACTTTTTCATTGTCAAATCATGAACAATGATTTTAAAAGTCACTTTCCGACTAACTTGCTTGGTTTTTCCCTTGGTAGCACAACTATTTGCGTGTTGTTGTGGTCTTTGTGACATCTCCTTATTTCGCATAGTTCCCTCATCGAGCAGTTCCCCAACCCGGGTAGTGTAGTTTATAGTCTTGTGCCTCCTTTCAGCTGCCTAGAAGGCTAAGACTGTGCTACCTTCAAATAGTCACTTAGCTGGATCGCCGGTGTATGGCTTCAAATAGTCACTTAGTTATAGTGAGGTAGAGCGATGCTTCTTCAATGGACCATGAGGTAAGTATTTAAGGTCTTTAAATACTTGGATTAAGATTCTCTTGTGTGAAAAGCGGGTTATGCAGTTACCTTGGTGTTTGGATCTACACAAAGTGGAAATATCTTCATGGATAGAGGGAGAATAGGCCCTAAATACAGCCCGCTGATCAAACCTCCTCTAAGTGATGATGAGGAAACAACATAGGCTTCACTGCAGAGTGTTGTTCAGTTAATAAAACGAGGGTACCCACAAATACCCCATCCACCTACCCCACTTCCACATTCATCTCCATAATATACACCTTCATCCACACTGCCACCGTTCAATATGGTGAATGCAGTAAAGTTACCCATTTTCAAGGGTTCGGGAAATGAGGATCCAAACTAGTTTTGGTTCGTCACAAAGGCTGTATGGGAGGCTTAAGGTATAACAGATGATCAGATGAAGAAAGAAATGTTGGTCACTACTTTAAAGGAACACACGTTGACATGGTACATTAAGTACTGCACTAATAACCGATGGCTTCATTAGCAGATATTCCGACCACGCTGATTAAGAAGTTTGGTAGCCCTAATTCTGAAGCATAATCAATTGTGGGATTCACGGAGATCATGATGAAGCTTGATGAGACATCCTGGGATCTAGATCAAAGATTGAAGTGCATGATCCCGAAGCTAACATGAATCTTACGGATGGGCAACACCTTGAATGGTTTGTGGCTTTTCTCTTGGCTCATCTAAGGGTTGGTTTATGAGAGCAAAATATTGGGACCCAGGCGGAAGCCTTGGAGATTGCGATGAGACTACATGAGACACCGATGCAAGATGCTAATTTTGGAGTTTAGCATATTCACGCACAGTTGTGGAAACTTTTCCTAGAGTTTGAGAGTCTAAAGAAGGATAGAGTGGTTCGACCAAAGGTGTGTGAAGAAGTTTGGTGCCTGAAATGAAAAAGTTAGGGGCATGACAAAGATCATTGTCCAGTCTTGCTAATTATGTTGCAGCAAGAGGGATAATGCCTATGAGGCCAGAAGCTCAAGTAGGGCCAAGTACAGGGCCCGTGTTATGGTGTACTGTCTTTTAGATAGCTGGAAGACATGTGACACCTAGTTGTCACCTCATGCATAAATTTGTACAGACACCGCAACAACTCTTCTGCAACTTCTGTCAATCGGTGGGTCATGATGAGTGTAACTATCATAACTATGAGCTAATGATGGATATAACACCCGCATATAGAGTGCAGAAAAAACAAGGCCTCCGAATCAAGGTGGTAGGGGAGTGCAAGGAGGATTTCAGGGGTTCGAGTGAGGCCGAGGTGGAGAAGGACCTGGTAGAGGACGAGGACAGGTTATTTGCTACATCTGTGGGGGACTAGGACACTATGCGTGAGAATGAACAAACCTGACATGTCTATCGTGCATATACTGCACTCAATTTGACCATGTGACAGAAGAATGTCCTATATTACTAGCTAAGATACGCGAAAAAGGGGCGCAACCTTAGTTGCCTATCTAGAATCTGTAGACAATGAGGGATGAACCTCGTGAAGAGGATCCTAATGTGAACATCGTGCTGCGAAGTGGAATGACAACTGGCGAAGACAAGGGAAAGGAGCTTAAAGAAGGTGAATGAGTCCGCAAAGTTCTAGAAAAGGAGGCCGTGTTTGATTGCGAAGGAAAAATTTATGGAAGCAAAGAAAAGCTCTGTTGAGGCTTCTACCTCAGGAAGTCAAGGTAAGCAGTCTGAAGAAATGGACCCATCCATGCTTACTAAATTTTTGGAGACCTATATGAAGCTACTTCGAGATAGAAAAGTCATAAAGGGATTACAGGAGTTGATCAATAAATGTGCTGGTAATACTCCTGATGGACCACGCGTGATTAGGAAAATTTGTAAGCATAATGCAAGAACAGGGCAGGAGATGAGACTTAGCACACAATTAATCTAGCGTCCAATGCGAATGTTTTACAGACATGGGAGAGAATGGGGAGACCTATACTGTAGTGGTCTCCTATTCAATTGAGGATGGTGAATCAACAAAAGATTATCCCCATGGGAATATTACAGGGAGTGACAGTTGATATTGAACGCACGAGTGCGTTGGCCGATTTTGAAGTGATAGAGATTGTGGATGATAGCAATCCCTACCATGTGCTCCTTGGGATCGCTTGGGCTATCGACATGAATGGGGTGATCAATTTGAAGAAGCAGACGATGTCATTTGAAAGAAAATCGCTTCACATAGCAGTACCGTTGGACGCTTCAGAAGGACCCTTCTACATTGAACCAGTCCACGATTACGAAAGTAATGATGATTTGGACTAGATTTAAAAGATAATGACGCAAGATCAATACTTGGTGAATCTAACAGCTGATGGACGTATTGCATGGGTCTGCGAAAGCTCTTGCACATCAGATTCAGATGAGGAATTGGAACACTAGTAGAATAGATTGCACGAAGTGTCTATGCTACTATGTAACATCATGACGAAATCATTGTTTTGCGTATCATCAGAGGTAAGAAGTCTTTCTTACTATGATGGTTTAACTAATGCTGATAAGTTTCTAGATGCATTTGAAAGGGAAGTGTCAGAGAAGCATTTCTTCCAAGCCTTGGACTTGGTGCTACGCCGAAAAGATGGTGGGGTACGTATAAATACAACTTCGATGGATGGTGCGAATATAGAAGAATGATGAGGGTGAGGTTTGGTTGCCCCAAAGGTACAATTGATGGAGAAATACAATGGAAGGAGTGACCTGCGTGATCACTTAGCCAAATGGACTTATGCTTATGGAGCAGAGCCGTAACCGGAGTGGGTGCATCTATTCTGTCACACCTTGGATGTAATACCTATGAATTGGTACTTGGAGACAGAGCTCCGTCATGTCACGAATGGGTGGGATATTTTGAGACAGGGGTTCTTGATGACATTCATCTTTGAAGATGGATTTAAGTCCAATGATGAAGCACTATAGGAGGTTAAAGCAACAATATTTAGAATCCCATAGGATCCCTTGGATTTGATTCAACCGGATTGGACCACCCAACTACGCCACACGTTGGAGTGTTACAATGTGACCACTGAAGAGGAAGACGAGGATCCGAGGAACATTAATATCCTAGAAGTTGAAGGGCACCGTGAAGTTGAGGGGCCATAGATAGAAAATCCAGATATCAGCGCACCACTGAAAATGAGACAAGTGAACGTTGGGACAGAGGCGGAGCTAAAGTTTGCGAAGATAGGGGACTACTGGGATGATGCTACGGTGGATAAGGTCATTGAGTTGCTCCACGAATACCAGTACTTGTTCCCTACGAAGTTATCAGACTTAAAGGGGATAATAGGGGACCTCGGAGTTATGAAAATTACATTAAAACCAGATGTGAAGCCGATCAAGCAAAGGCTCTACCGCCTCAATCCAAAGTACAAAGAAAAGGTCCGCTTAGAGTTGGATAAAATGCTTGTAGCAGGCATTATTGAACCGGTGGAAGAATCGGATTTGGGAGCCCAATAGTAGTTCAGGAAAAGAAGCAGAAGGATGAAATAAGGATATGCATAGATCTTAGGAAGATGAATGATGCTTGCATGCATGATCCTTCTCCGACTCCATTCACCAATAAAGTGCTGGATAATGTAGGAGGACAAGAAGCATATTCATTCACTGATGGGTTTTCGGGGTACCATTAGATCAAGAATGTGCTGGAGGATAGAAGTAAGATGACCTTTGCAACCTAATGGGGATGATTTCAGTATATTGTTATGCCTTTTGTACAGGAGAAAACACCAGCAATCGTTTCACACGTAGTCATCGCGACGTTAAAAGACTTCATTCACAAGTTTCTAGAGGTATATTTTGATGATTGGATGGTGTTTAGGCTAGTGAAGTGCCATGTAGCTAGCCTACACTTGATGTTAGATACATTCCGTAGGGATTAGATTGCACTCAATTTGAAGAAATGTGTGTTCTGTGTTCATTTCCGAATCTTGCTGGGCCATGTGGTATGCAAACAAGGATTAATGGTGGACCTCGCTAAAATAGCAGTTATAATTAATTTGAAGGTGCCAAGAAGTATGAAACAGTTGTGTGAAATGTTGGGGCATACGGGATACTATAGAAAGTTCATCAAGAGTTATGCCCAGATCACCATGTCGATTGAGAAGCTTCTAAAGAAGGATGCTACATTTTGTTGGAATGAGGAATGTCAGTAAAGCCTAGATGTGTTAAAGGAAAACATGGTCACTGCGTCGATCCTATTCTTCCCGAATTGGAAGAAGGAATTTCATGTGCATGTGGACGCGTCATGTATTACGCTCAGAGTAGTACTAACACAAGCTGGTGAGGGAGAGTTGGATCACCCTATAGCGTTTGCAATTTGGAAGTTGTCTAAAGCTGAGAAGAACTATTCAACGACAGAGCGCGAAGGTTTGGCTATGGTATACGCGCTCCAGAATTTCAGACACTACTTGCTATGCAGACACATTAAGATGTATACAAACCATTCTGCATGGAAGTACCTGGTTAACAAGCCTGTGTTGGGGGGGGGAAGATATGCATATGGCTGCTGCTATTTCAGGAATATGATTTCGAAGTCATTGTGAATCCAAGATGATTGAATGCAAGACTAGATCATCTATCGCGCATTGAAACATGAGAGGATCCTACTAAATTGGAGGAAGGATTGCCTGACGCATAGCTATTTATGGTGCACATAGCTGACAATCACTTTGCAGATATAACACACTTCTTGACTATACGAACGGCTCCAGAATCGTATATTAGTCAACAAAAGAAGGAGTTGGTGGTGTGCGCGACAGACTTTTCTGTCATTGTAGGACATTTATATAAAATGGGCTCAGATGAAATTCTATGAAATTATGTACCTGAGTTTGAATGGAACAACATCCTCGCTAAAGCTCATGGAGGAGTTGTGGGAGAACATTATGCAGGAAAAGAAACAACGCAGAAGATTTTATGCACTAGGTTGTGGTGTCGGACACTACATAAAGATTCCAAGGCTTATTGTGAGGCATGTAATGCATGTCAAAGGATGGGCAGGCCATCGTAGAGGGATGAGTTGCCTCTGAATCTGCAAGTATCATTACAGTCATTCAAGAAATGGGAAATTGATTTTGTAGGCCTGATTCAGCCTCCTAGAAAGAAGACAGGTGCGTGGTATATCATCACCATGATAGAGTATTTGACTAGATGGGTAGAGGCGTAGCCTGTAAATAATTTTATAGGGGAAACAATAGCGAAGTTCCTCTTTGAATATATGTTAACTAGGTTTAGTTGCCCGAAGATTTTGATGAGAAATTGTGGTACACAATTCCAATTTTATCATCAAAAGAGCACGGCATATCACCCGCAGGCTAATGGGATGGTCAAAGCATTTAATAAGATATTAGAGAACGTGTTGAAGAAGGTTTGCAATGCACAAATGAATGATTGGGATGTGCACATACCCACGGTGCTATGGGCTTATAGAACTACTTGTAAGAAGTTGACTGGACAGACACCTTTCAGGCTGGTCTATGGCATAGAGGTTGTGATGCCAATGGAGTATATTGTACCTATTCTACGCATAGCGGTGTTCACAAGAATGGAAAATCACGAAGCCGTGGAAGAGAAGCTCGTGCAACCGACAAAGCTTGAAGAAGATAGCTTTTTGGCTAGATTCCATCAGCAAGTTCAAAACGAGCGCGAAAAGGCATGGCATGATTGGCACATCAAACTGCACACCTTCAAGGTAAATGATTTGGTTTGATCATATGACAACAAGTTTGATAAATTTTCAGGAAAATTTCAGATGCATTGGTTGGGGCCATATGTCATCAAAGAGATTACCGATGGTGGGGCAGTTCAACTAGTGAAATTGAATGTTGATCCATTTTGTGGAAAGGTAAATGGAAGCCAATTGAAGACATGCACCAGGGATCTGGCTAGATGACTATATGATGGAAGCACAATCTTAGCACTCCAGGTAGCTGAAAGGAGGCGTAGGACTATAAACTACACTGCCTAGGTTGTAGAGCTGCATGACTAGGGAACTACACGGGATGGAAGAATGTCACAGCATAAGAAAAAGTGCAATGGGAGTTGCGCTATAGAAGGAGAGACTACGCAGGGTAGCCAAAACGTGACTGTTATGATCAGTGTTCATGATTTGATACTGATAAAATGGCTAAGAGCAGCAGGGAGCGGGGCGACATTTAAGGCTGAAATTAAGAGCGATATCTTTGAAAATCTACCGCCAATCTAGCATTTATGAGTGGATTTTGGGGGGAACGGTTGGATTTGAATTTGAATTTGCCTATAAATTACAGATGGCCACCCAGTGAAAAACACTTTTCATTTTGAGAGCTTATGTGTCGTGTTATCGGTTATGCATTACTCCTGGGGCTTTTTTGGATTTGGTAGCTAGTTCATTATTTGAAAAGCTACCTATGGAAACTTAGGAGCTCCTTAATAGCCTCATGTCAGTGCCCATGGAAACAACCAGTGCTAGAGGATCTATGGCCTCTGAGGGAGTTGCCCCTAAGGTTGTAAGTATGGAAGTGCCTACCGCAGTACCAAAATCACCAAGGTTGCCTAGGCTGAAGCCTACGCCAGTAGGATAGGCTTCCAAGATGAAGAAGGACAAACAGAAAGTGACACAACTGGTGCACAAGTCACCAAGGAAGCACTAGAAGAAAGAGAAGCCCACTGCACAGGAGAAAGGCAAGGTGGTAAACCTAGAATCTGACGAGGGCAAAGAAAAAATTGGTATGGGCATAGGGGACATTGACATTGAGGGAATAGACCCTATCTCAAAGCTACCAGAATACATCCCTCCGTGTCGAGGTAAGGTGAAGGTCCCAAAGGATCTAGACGAGGGAAAGGTTCTCCTTCATACACCCCTGCTACCAGAGAATATTACATTTGAAGGACCGTTCTTGGCACGCATCCCCCATATAAAGCTTCAAGATTGGGACTTGGCGGATATCGAGAAGTTACCCCACATGTCTATTGATAATTTCATGTAGAGAGTATTTTACAAATACTCGGGTGTCACCGCGCTGGAGCCGGTGAAGTGGATTTATGGGGTGGAAAAGGAAGGATTGTTGAATCTGCTATGGGTGACGCATTACCACTGCACTCCCATAAATTTGATAGTTATCAAACAGTTGTTGTGCCTAGTGCACGATGAGTGCCTTTGGTTGGAGGATACGATACCTATAACTAATATGTCGATCCATAAGATCACCCTACTACCCCATTAAGGGTTGAATCCAGCCATGGCATTTGGCAGCAAGACGAGCAAGTGCGACCTCACCTAAAGAATGAAGGACAAGTTTAATCTTGTGAAGAAGTCACACGGATACTCAATATCGAGTATTATGGACCCTGCAGTGAAGGTGGCCACCCCGATCTTAGCTGGGAAGGTAATGCTGAAGTGTCACGTAGATGAGGTGCTGGCACCAGTTGTTTCATTAGTGGCCCAGTGCGCAGAGGGTGTATAATTCAATTGGGCACACTACCTGTGTACCGAGTTCCTCACAAACTATAGGGAGGCATAGGGCCACAACAAAACATTCCATTACTCATGGTTATTGTTGTCAATTGTGTTGCTTATGTAGCAGTTACCGGAGGAAATTTAGTTTCATTCGACTGGAAAACATTTTCCAGAAGAAACGAAATTTTCTTTGCTCTGGGCCACGAAAGACATTGAGCGGGACCACAAGAGCAAGGGTGTCACCAAATGTTTTTGAACAGTTTTCAGGATATGCGGAGTTCAAGACGGGATTCCAGTGTATCTCCATCTAGGCGCAGAAGGACCCAAAACAAAAGTGGTATGATCTCCCATACCTTGTAATGGACGATGCCATATCAGCGGTCCTTGATCGTTGGCCAGTTGAGTGGCACACGACCTCAGATTTCTCTATTGGGTCTAGTAAGTTTGTCAAAAAGTAGAAGAAGGAAGAGGCCCGATCAAAAATGCAGTAGTTGGCTGAAAACCGGAAGAAGGAGGCTACGGAGAAGGCACAGACGGAAGTAGAGCATGCTACCAAGGAATAGGAGGAAGAGCTTAATTCTGACAACAGTAAAAAATGCCCTTCACCACAAACAGAAGAAGAAGAACGATTAGAGTATGGTGGTGAAGATCTGGAAAGCACTCCCTTCCAAGTGAAGTGGAATAGGAAGCAGGAGAAGGAAGGGTCGTGAAAAAAGTCCAAAGCCACCAAGTCGTCACTAGACCCGATCACCTTGACAAAGGGCAACTTGGATGACATCGAGGATAAATAAAGGGACACGAAGACAAAATTACTATAGCAGTTTGAGCAGTAATAGAAGCAAGCCTTAGTTTCCATTCAGATGGGTTTGTGTGAGATGTAGATCTAAACTACTCAGCTGTAGGCAGGTGTAGGGAAAAGTAGTGCGACATTGACTAGTTTGGCATCGGGGACCACTGGAGCAGCAGATATGGTTCACTCTTTGGATCCTCGGTCCATCGGGCTGCATAATGGAGCCCTCAGCATAGAGATAGATGTTGACAAGGCTACGCTAAGGAAAATTGGTATCAACTTAGCCGCACTCCCAAGCGAATTCCTTCACACACTGCAAGTAGGTGTGATCACAGAACTTAGGGCCCGAGAGAAGCATGCGCTAAGCATGATCAATGAGTAGAAGGTTAACAAAAAACAATTAGTCATTGAGAAAACAACAACGATAAACACCTGGAAGAGGGTCCAGGAGAAGAATGAGCGCACTGTAGTGGTGGTAGCAGAAGCGTGCAGAACCATTCTGGAATTGCACATTAGGTGAGCACTAGTATTGCAGCAATAATGCTGCAACTCTTGGGCTACCTACTTTACTCTTATAAACCCGGTAATTCGTAACAAACTTGGAAGTGTCGGTGTTGTATGCACAAGTACTAGTTCTTACTGTAGGTTGTCACTTGGTCAGCTGGTGCAAGATCACTAGGAACTCAAGCCAACTTCTATGAATTCTATAAGAAGCTCTAGATGTGATGAAAGGAGAGAAAGATAGATTTTATTCTAATTTCCAGAAGGAGAAAGACTGAAATGTAAAGAAAACCTAGTGAACCCTAATTAACCAACTAATTCTACTTTCGCAGAAAGCACTATGAAAACCATGAAAATAATGCCATTACCTACTCAAAGAAGTAAAAAACATCTAACTGTGCTATTTTTGGAAGTAAATAAGCAAAAAACATCTTTTTGGATTTTTATGTATTTTTATGTGAATTTGACATGCATATAATTTATTGTGTGTCAATGTAGCAGCGAATAGGTGGCGTTGGATGGTGGCTTTGAAACTTGAGAGGATGTAGGATGGTGTGAATGGGTCCTAGGAGGTCTTAGGTGGCCTTCTGGATGCTTTTCCCCACTTGGCCTTCAAAATAAAGCCTACAGGAAAATCTACAGGAGGACATAGGAAATCTATAGGAGGAAAACAGGGAATCTACAAGAGGCCTACAGGAGGAGGCCGAGAGCAGTTTTCACTATTTTAAGGGTGTGAGAGTGGGTGGAAAAGGTGGATGAAGGTTGGAATGAGGTGTTAGGGCACCTATGGTCTACAATGAACCACCAGGAGAGAGAAAGATGATTGGATTTGCTCAAGGAGAGAGGAAGAATTTCTAGGAAAAATGCAGGAAACTAAGGCAGAGTTGAGGTGAGGTTTACGAGACCAATAGGGCATGGATAAGATGGAGGGTGTGATGGATAATAAGCTATGCTACTACAAGAAGAGATCTATTGCAAAGGAACTGACAGTCAACGAACAAGATCAAGCAAGCAATGAAATGAGTGCATCTAGAAAACAAAGTTTTGCATCAACATAATCTGAACTATGATCTATGAAAGGAAATGATGATAAAATGAAAGAAAGGAAAGCATGAAAGAAGACTATTTCAAATAAATAAGTGAGCATGATGAATTATATCTGAAGAAAAACAAAAATAGACAGTTAACCTGCTAAAAGCTGGAAACACTAGAAGTCCTATGAATGAGGAAAATTTGTGTTTTTGGGACAGCAAGAGGGTCTTTGCCTCAAATCATGGTCCCAGAGGGAGGAAGAGAGGCCAAGGCACTATTGCTAGCCTTTTGAGTCCTCTATTTACCACTACTTAACCTGCTATAGAAAGCACAAATGGAAGAAAACTATTGAATCATCAAAATAAACCTATTCTTAACCATAAAAGAAATGCATCTAACAACAACCTAATCTACAAACTAAAATGAAACATATAAATACAAGTAAAGAGGAGCTTGGATACTTGGATTGGGCCCTAACCCAATAGCTTGAACCCTCTAAGGTAACTCAGTGCTAGCTCAAAAAGGATTCCATCTTTATTATCAAAACAATAACAAGATTACATGAAACTGTCTCAAAAATAATAAGCTCGAAGTTGGAGCAGAGTTTACATAATAAAAAATTCAACAAAAATCCAAAAAAACTCTGACCCTAGTGAGGCCCTAGGCCTCTCTACTTATACAAATGAAGCTACCAATAGCTTCGTTAAAATTAGGTAGGCTTGGCTCCCAAAACTCGAGATAAACATCAATCATCCTCCACTTGCTCGGCTGCCTTCTAGTACATGATCGATTGCTTGTACTCTGAGCTGAATGAAGGGGAATTTGATGTGAGGAGTAATAAATGAGGGGGATTCTCTACTATAAGTCCTCTCCTTTGTCCACATCAAGTTATTGTTGTCATTTGTCCACTAGATCCTTGACTTTGACCTCAAAATTCAACAATAATTTTCATTAAACACATGTTAGACTACATGGCACAATAACTAACTCAACTCACTCTATAAGCATAAATAGAATCAAAAAATCATACATTAAGCTAAGATAATGGTTGATTTGACTAGGTTAGGAGGTAAAATGAGCCCATATAATTACCCATTTATGAGGCTCATCATCACCCTTGCTCATCCTCTGAGAAACTTAGTCAATCTCCTCATATTTTATGGCCCTGGTGGCCTCCTTTGCATCCCAAACTTCTGATGTGGTCTCCTCTTCCTTGTCATAGAATCCTTCCTTCCTGTCTATCTCTTCCCACTTCTCCTCCTCTTCTTCTTCTCTTCTACATTCCAGCATGTCTAACAGCCGTGGGGGACTCAGTTTGAAGCCAATCTAGTTGACCTTCAGCCTCTGCGTGGAGCGCTTGTACAGTGGCACTCTTCTTAATGCCTCCTTCACCCTCATGGGGGAATGATATTCCCTGATCTATAGACTGTGTGGTAAGGTGTTCCATCTCCTCATGCATGCATGCACACAATCATCCCCAAGTGGCCTTTGCATATCCTCAAAGTGTGCAATGGCTTGTGCCTGATCACTTATATATCTAGGGGCAGCCTGAGGATTATTGGCAAGAAGGTTGTGTGTGCTGATGAGTGCCATGGGATATAATGGCTCAGCTCTTATCATTAATGGCTCATTCTACTCTTTTATCAACAGTCTTCTTATTTCTGCTGCCCTCAACTCTTCATGGTTCATCCACGAGGCCATGGCCATTAGTTGTAGGTCCACTAGCCTGGCATTGGGGTCCCACACATTCATGTCTGTGAGGGCCATGTTATGTAGGTAGAATTCTGCCATCTTTGCCTTATCTTCTTATGTGCTTTGGTCACACAAGTCTATAAACTTCCTGTAATCTTGGAAAGGCATTGTGCCTCTTTGTGCCAAAGTCTTTATTTGAAATTGCAACCATTGGTCCTTGAGATATAGGCCATAGGATTTTTCTGGTGTTCTACATTGCAATGCCTCCATGGATAAGTTGGCCATGCATGCCAGCTGAGTCTCTTTCTCTTATAGTTGCCTCCTTAACAATTCATTTTCAGTTTCAAGATGGCTTCTTCTAATTGCTTCCATGTCTCTTAGAGCACTCAACTCTCTGCCCATTTCTCCAAGTTTGTTCTCCATATGGCCAATATCCTCAAATCCTTTGGATTTGGTGATTTGCACCCACCTATGTGTTCTTATTCTCTCTTTCTCTAATTCAAAGAATAGTGGAATTGAAAATTTTTGTGGAATTATTCTTCCTCCCTCAAGTAGATTGTAGTAGGAGGCAAGACTAGGCTGGGGATTAGGTTCTTGTAGTTTTTTTTCTTCCTCCTTTACCTGTGGCTGTAATTCCATTTCTTTCTCAAGCGTTTGGGTCTCCTGTGGTTTTGACAGTGTCTCCTATAGAACTGTATTTGGGTCCTGTAGTTCTACCTTTTCTTTCCATGTGGAAGATCTAGGAATCCCCCTTTCATATGTGATAGGTGCCTTGGAAGGGGATTCCTTTCCTTGGGTAGAGGGTGAGTCTTCAATTGTAATTGGCACTTTTGAAGAGGGATGAGGTTTGCCTGATTTGATTCTTGTGCTCTTCCTAGCCCAGAAATACATAGGGGTCTATCTTTTCCTCTTTTTCTTTGTCTTGATTGGTGTACTAAGGGCAGTAATGGCAGCTGTTGCTTCCCTTTCCAGAGTCTCAAGGGACCCTTCTCCTTTTTCTGCCTTTCCTGCCTCTTTTTCTCCTCCTTTTGTCTCTTTTTCTGTCTCTATTTCTTCAGCTTTCTCCTCCTCTATCTTAGTTTCTTCCTCCTTTCCTTATTGCTCTGCTAAGTCACCAGTTGCTTCACCTTCTCCCCCTTGCTGATCTTCCTCCTCACTGCCAGTAGGACTGAAATCATCGGTTAAGGCCTTGATGTCATCCTCAGCTATCATGTTTCGGAAGATTTCCCATGCTATAGGGAGTGTAAATGTATGGAGGGCTTCTTTCACTAACATTTTGATTAACCCATGGTGAGCTAGCTGCTCTGACTTTCTTGCTTGAACCTTAGTGCTGGAGTCAATGAGGGACTATAGGAAGAAGTAGGGGATGCTAAGCTTCTGAGGTGCTGGAGTGTCCATCCCATACCTTAATTCATGGAGGATTCTAAATTGATAACCATAGACAATGTTGTACCTCCCCTCATAGGAAATATATTTGATTATTTGATAACCAACCTCATCCCAAGGATATGGTGTGCTAGCCCTTCTAATGCCATTTTTATCGTCTACAAGGGTTTCATTGTTTTGGAAAAAGTTTTTCTTAGCAGCCTAGCCAATTGTTTTCTCATCCTTACTCCAAGGCAGCCCAAGAGGAAGGGCAGTGACTCTACTGATAAATTCAAGGGTTATCTCCGTGGAAAGACCTCTAAAGGTGATAGTGGCATGAGTTCATGAGTGGGGTACTAGAGATAGAGCAAACGCTTGGGTAATCTCCTCATCAAACCCTCAGAATTTGTCAAAGAAATTCATCCAATTTTCCCTTGTGAAGATGTCTACTACTTGTGGATGTGCATGGAGCCTGGTGGAGTTGGTGGGCTCCTTCCTCATAAATCCTCCTGTCATTTTGTTTATATTCTTTTGGGAAACCAAATGTGGATATGGAGACAACAATTTTTGAGAAAAACAGAGAAACAGAGGAGACTGTGTTTTCTCTAAAATAAGCATAATTGTTTTTATGTATTTCCTCCTCCTAAAGGCTTTATTTCCTCCTCAAATTGAAACCACTACTTGCATATATTGATATTCAATTGGGGCATGCATGGAACCTACCTCCTTAGACCAAAAATCATGTTAAAACCGTGTTTTCTCCTTTCAAAACAACCCACTGCCCCTCCTGTAGAAGCCTGTTGTCCTTCCTGTAGAATTCCTGTAGGTGCTCCTGTAGAACCTGTAAGTGCTCATGTAGAAAACAACGAGAGCAGGAATATGGTAGAGATCAATGGAGAACAATGGTTACAAGGTTGTGGGGGCACAAATAAACTATTGTAGCTGCGTTTTGAGGAGAGAATGAAAGAAAAGGTGGTGAGAGTGCTCGAAGAGGAGCACTTATTGCCCTTTATGGATATTTCTGGTGATGGAGGGTGAGCTGGAAAAGTATACATTGGCTATATTTCGACCATTGTTCCCCACCTGCCTTCTCATCATGGCCCCTCCTCATAATCATCCCTCATGATTGCATCGGAGTTCAAACTTCCTCCACTACCCGTCGTTGACATCTTTCTTGAGTTGACTGTGCACACGTGTGGGTGACATCTTCGGATGAGGGGAGTCAACTAGGTGAAGGTGGCTAAGTTAACTGGCCACCTTTTCCTCATTCGACCTCAACCATATTGTTACCTTTGCATGCCTTCTAATTACACAAATTCAAATAGAGGACTGAGTTAGTTACTTACCTATGATCCGAATGTATTTGCTTGAGGTGTTGTGGCTCTCTCTCTCTGTTGCATGCCTTTCTTTCTTTTGATGCATGTTTTTTGCTTGCTGATGTGTAGTTGTGTCTTGTGCAAGTTCTTCTCTGGCTAGATCTGAGCTTCAGGTGTCTTCTTTAACCTTCATGTTTGCACTCTCTTGCTGCTGATGCTAGATTTTAATGGGATCAGCTGCTATAGGAATTCCTACAGGAGCTCCTGTAGCTGCTTCTCCCCTTGAAACTTCAGCTTATTTCTATGATTGGAGCTATGAGGATGATGCCAGAGATGTAGATAGAGATGGAGAGGTAATGTGTAGGCTTCAGGTGAGGTGGATGGTGCTATTTCCTTCCTTATTTTTTGTTTTTTTCTTTTCCTGAAAAACTGTTTTTCTGTGTTTTTCTTGGATAGGAAGAAGAATGATGCTTAGGGTGTGATGCAGGCTCAGAAATGATGGCAAGGAGGTTTCAATAATTGTATGAGGGTTTTTAGGTTATTCATGAAGCTTCCCTGTTCCTCAAACTTCCTTTTATACCCATTTCAGGCTCTCTGTAATTCCTACAGGAGCCTCCTGTAGAAAACACAGAGCCTCGTGTAGAAAACACAATTTTTAAAAAAGAAGCGCAATGGGGTGAAAGAAATTCCAAAAATGATGGAGAAAATTGTGGAGAAGATAGGATAGGTGATGGTGTGGATGTCAGGGTCCCTTGGCACCTTCTTCTGCTTCTTGTAGTCCTCCTGCAAACCTGCAATGCAAATGAAAATTCATTTTTCTTTTTTCTTTATTTTTTTTTTTAAAACAACAAGGGTGCCTCAGGGAGGTTTTCACCTTAATTTCCTACACTCGACGCCTCTGAGGGAGGTTTTCACCCAGGGATCTTATTATTTTTCTCCCTTTTTTTTGACATCACTGGGCCGTCTCAAAGGAGGTTTTCAACCCCATGATGGGACTCAAGCGCCTCATGGAGGTTTTCACTTGAGTCCTTATTTTTATTTCTCTTTTTCTTTTTCTTCAGTGAGTGGTTGAAGTGGAGGCTAAGACATGCTCCACTACCATCACCGTCTTATTCAAATCTTCAATGAACTCTCGCTTGGAGAGGGGTTTCTTGTAGACTTTCAACCAATGCCCATTGACAAGCATGGGGATGGCTTCATCATCAATGGCTCTGATCACAACTGAACCATTATCATTTTATTTCGCCACAGTGTAGGGTCCCAGCCATCTTGTCCTCAGATTGCCTTTGAAATATTTGTGTCTTGAATCATAGAGTAGTGCCCAATCTCCCTTTTGGAATTGCTTCTCCTTGATGTTTTTGTCATGCCATATCTTTCTCTGAAGCTGAACTACCTTTATATGGAGAAGGGCCTGCAATCTGTGTTCATCCAATCCATTTAGTTGAAGTAATCTTTCTTTCTTTGCATGGCTGAGGTCTAGGTCCAACTGAGTTCCCATCCTTAGGGTATTGAATTCAAATTCTATTGACAGTAAAGCCTTCTTCCCATAGACTAGTTCATAGGGTGTGAAACCTGTGGTGGTCTTCCATGTTGTGTTGTAGGCCCAATTGGCCTCAGCTAATCTATTCGCCCAGTATTTTCTACTGCTGCTCACTACCTTTGTTAGGATCCCTTCCAATGCTCTGTTAGTGACCTTCACCTGCCCATTGGCTTGTTGATGGTAAGGGGTGGAAGTCATGTGCTTGATTCTATGATGTGTGAGCAAGTCTTCAATTAAATTGGAAGTGAACTGACTGCCTTGATCCGTGACCATCTCTCTTGGATACTCGAACTTGTAGAATATGTTTTCTCTCAAGAACTCAGCTACTTTTTCCTCTGTCGCTGCTTTGATTGCCTTTTTTTTGCCCACTTTGTTAGGTAATCAGTGCACACAATGATGTATTGTTTTTTCTTTGGAGTGATGATAGGACCCACAAAGTCCATGCCTCACTTCTCAAATGGCTCAAAGGTCACTTGAGGTTGCATGGGAATCTCATCCTTTGGAGTAGGTTTCCCCATCCTATGACACCAACCACACTGGTTGGTATATCTCCTCACATCCTGATGAAGAGTGGGCCAATAGTAGCCTGCTTTCAATAGCTTGAAGGCAGTTCTTTTTGCTGCAAAATGACCTCCACAAGGCCCATCATGGTAGGTCAGGAGGATGTCAAAGACTTCCTCCTCCCTGTCACACCTTCTCAAGATCTAATCTGGGCCAAGTTTGAAGAGATTGCCCCAAATCCACTTGAAAGAGGCCCTTTTCCTTACTATCTTGCTCTTCTCTTTTGGGGACAGGTGTGGTAGGTACTGTGTTGAAACTAAGTAGTTTGCGATATCAGCAAACCATGGAGAGAGTAATGAGATAGCAAATAGATGTTCATCTAGCATTTGGTCATCCACCATCCCTTCTTCACCTACAGGAAAATTTACTCTAGACAAAAAGTCAGCAACAACATTTTCTTTACTAGTAATAATGGTCAAATCAAACTTTTGCAGTAAAAGCAACTATCTAATAATGCGAGCATTTACATCTGGTTTGTTCATTAAGTATCTAATTGCAGCATGATCAATGTGCACAAAGTTTTGATAGCCTGTGATATAATGTCTGAATTTGTTTAAGGAATGCACAACAGCTAGGAGTCACTGTATAGTTTAACTCTGCCTTTGACAAGTTTTTGCTTATAAAGTATATGACATAAGGTAAATTTTCATCAATTTGTCCTAAGGTTGCTCATATTGCTTTGTTCGAGGCATCTATATGAATGTGAAAAGGTAGGGCCCAGTTTGGGCCTCTGAGAATTGGGGCAGCCACTAGCTTGCTCTTCAAGGTATCTAAGGCTTCTTGACAGTTTTCTGACCATATGAACTCGACATCTTTGCCCAAGAGGCCAAACAAAGGAGAGGCTAGCTTGCTGAAATCTTTAATGAATTGCTTGTAATACCTAGGTAAGCCTAGGAAACTTCTGACATCTCTCACCTTTTGAGGAGGTGGGACCCTTTGGACGATGGCAATTTTGTTGGGGTCCACCTACAATCCTTGCTGAGATATTGCATGACCTAACATTGTCCCTTCAGTCATCAAAAATTCACATTTTTTTGGACTAAGGGATAGGTTCATCTCAATACACCTGTCTAGAACTTTTCCTAGGTTAGATAAAGCTTCTTGAAAGTCAGAACTATAAGGAGTAAAGTCATCCATGTATATCTCTATTTCATCATGAACTAATTCAGAGAATATACTCAATACCGCTCTTTGGAAAGTGGCTGGAGCGTTGCACAAACCAAAAGGAAGGACCTGATATGTAAAGGTACCCCAAGGGCAAGTGAAAGTGGTCTTACCTTGGTCTTCTGGGCTGATTTGAATCTGATTGTACCCGCTAAACCCATCTAGGAAAGAGAAAATAATTTTCCCTGCCAAACCATCTAACACTTGATTTATGGAAGGTAAAGGAAAATGGTCCGTTTTAGTGGCTTTGTTCAATTCCCAATAGTCGACACAGATTCTCCACTTACCATTTTCTTTGGCACTAGCACCAAAGGAGAGACCCATTCAATGTCAGAGACGAGATAGATGAATCCTGCATCAAGCAATTTCTGCAATTCTTCATTAACAATATCTTTAAGTGCTGGATTCATCCTCCTTTGAGGGTGCCTGACTAGTTTGAAATATTCCTTGATGTATATATGATGAGTACATACTGAAGGGTGCACTCCCTTCATCTCCTTATAACTTCAAGCGAAGGCATCTAGGTGTTTTCTCAGCAGGCTACACAGTTCCTTTTCTTCGGAAGTGGATAGGGATTGATTGATTTTTAAGGTTCTTTCTGGGCCGAACTCTATATTCTTAACGTGGAGAGGAGTGGAGTCGGCCGCACAGAGATCAGTCGAGGGTTTGTTTTGGGTTTCCCTTACTATGTCCTCTAATGGTGATACACTGGGAGGTGGATTCTAAATCAAATTTTCGATCATATCATCCTCATCTTGTGGTTTCCCCCCATGGAGGTTTCTAATGTACAAAGTGGTGCAGAATAAACTTCACCCTCATCTTCCTCCTCCAACCAGAGAGGTAGATCATGTTCTAGCAAGGGTTGGGCAAGAGGATATAGGATTAGCTACTTGGACATGTGCCCATTCTTTATGGTCATGTTCCCAGCTCGACAGTTGATGTAGGCATCGACTGTAGCCAACCAGGGTCTTCCCAGAATGAGAGGGTACCTAGTCAGATTTGCCTTTGGCTGGAGAACTAAGAAATCAGTAGGGTATTCCCAAGAATAAATGGAGACCATCACATCTTCCATAATCCCCTCTGGGGTCACTATGGAGCAGTCTACTAGCTGTAGCACTGTCGTGGTCTTCCTCAAGGAGCCCTGGAGGTTGAGTTTGAGTATTGTTTCCTTTGTCATCACATTAATGGCAGCTCCTAAATCAATCAAGGTATGTGAGATCATTGTGCCATTGATGTGAACATCAACTACTGGGCTTCCAGGGTCCAAATATTTTGGACAAATCACCTACCCCAGCATCAGGTCAGACAGTTGTCCTATGACATTGATGGTTGGGGCATCTCTCTTGTGTCTTCTTGGATGCCTAAAACACTTCTCTTTGATCAAGCTATTGTAGATAAGCACATCTTTTATGGCTTGGAGAAGTGGTATCTTCACACATAAATATTTCAATTCTCCCAGGAGTTCAGTTTCTTCTGGGGTAGGTTGGACTATCACGGATAGTCTCTCAGGAAAGGGTGGACTTGCTTTAGGTTCACTTTCCTCTTTATCTTCCTCAACCTCCCTGGGTGGAGGCTGGCTATTTGGGAGAACTTTCCTAGATCGCAAGTTAATTTCCTGAATCTCCAGGGCATAAGTTGGGTATGATGGTTCCCCACTATACACTTGCTGAGCCAATTTATTGTTCAGGTTTGGATTTGGTTGGGCAAGGATTTGGGGTTGCTTTAGTGGAGCAGGAGGAAACGGTTGTGGTTGGGCAGGTGGTGGAGGTAGAAGAGTAGGAGGAGAGTTGTATTGGGGCCTCCATCCCTGATGAGGTGCATTCCACTGAGGTTGTGGCTGAGCATAGGATTGAAATGAATGGGTGACTGTTTGGGCATGATATGGAGATGTGAAGGACCAAGGAGGAGGTGTGGACCAGGAAGGATGAGCAGGAGGGTCCGAAGAAGGTACGAAAGTAACTTGGTTGGGGTTGTAGTGTGCTTGAGATGTCCCTTGCATCCCCTGCTAGTATGGTCTAGGTCCATGCAGCCTCCTTTGGTTTATGTAATAGACTTGTTCAGTGACTCCCTCAGCCGCTTGATATACAACTTTAACTCCAGGTAAGGAAGGGCACTTGTCTATAGAATGATTTTCTTCACAAACTAAACAAACCTCTATAGAGTTCGATGGGCATTCATTCCTGGGATGCCTCCTGGTGCATCTAGGGAAAAAATGGACAAAGCCCTCTCTGCTTCCTCTTGTTTACTTTTGATATGTAAGGTATCCATTTGCATGGCAAGATTCTGCAGCATCTCACTCTTGAAGTATTCCAACATGTTTCCAATTTCTCGGATGAGTTAGACGAAGAGGTACTGGCTATGGGTTGGCTTACCATACCTTTCTTTCTGGCTACTCTAGAATGGTTTCTAAAAATATTCTTTATGTCCTCATAGGATAGTTAGTAGATGTCTCCCCCAGCCAGTAGATGGATGGTGTCTAAAAGATCTTCCTGAATTCCCTTGAGTAGGACTAGCTTTAGAGACTAAGGGTTAAGTGTACACCCGACCCTTTTGTGACTGAGCGAGAACCTTCCTTCGTAGTCTTCCAGGGACTCATCACTCCCTATGGTCATTTGGAAAATTTCTTTTTTAGTATCTTTTGACCTACAATAGTCTCAATACTTGTTGTTAAAGGCTTGTTCCATCTAAGCACAAGTTGTGATGATATTGCCAAGTAATCCCATGAACCAGCGCAGTGTTGTATCCTTGAGAGTAGAAGGGAACAATTTCAACTTTTTCTCATCCTCTACATAGTCATAGGCTCAACAGATAATAGAAAACTCAAACAAAAAGGTGTCAGGGTCTTCTGTATTCAGACCATGGAAATGAGGTAGGGCAGAAGGGCTTATATTCTTCATTTTGGTGTCTCCATTGGTCTCTCGAATGGGGAAGGTACTCTCTATTCTCTTTCCATTCCCCCTAACATTTCTGTGTTCAGCCATTGGCTCCAAAGGAATGTTATCTTCTTCTTCTTCCCCTATAGGTTCTTCAAATATGTCTTGTTGTCCACCTGAGGGTTCTTCTTGATCATAGCCACTGAAGAAGAGAGAAGATTGGCTGTGTGAAGCAGTGGGGGTGTTAGGCAAAAAATTTCCTCAGTTATCTCTATTCCTACGAGGCATGAAAGGAAATCTTTTTGGTTGGTTTTTGTTTCTTTTTACTCACACTGATAGTACCTACAAAACTGAAATTGATTGAACAAAACAAATTGCAACTCGCTGAAATGAACTTGGTGAAATGAAATTTGCAGAATTGAAGAGGAAAGAAAGGAAATGCAGAACTTGAAAGAAGAGAAATGACTAGTCTACTCTTGATGAAATGAAATTTGTAGAATTGAAAAGGAAAGCAAGGAAATGCAGAACTTTGAAAGAAAAGAAATGACTAGTCTACTTTTGCTGAAATAAACTATTAGCTAAATATTGCAAGAAGAAATGGAAGAAAGCAGTAATCACAGAATACTCTAACACTTCCCCGGCAATGATGCAAAAAAGTGGTGAGCACCAGTATTGCAACAATAATGTTGTAACTCCTGGGCTGCCTACTTTACTCTTATCAACCTAGTATTTTGTAACAAACTTGGAAGCGTCGGTGCTGTATGCACAAGTACTATTTCTTACTGCAGGTTGTCACTTGGTCAGCCAACGCAAGTTCACTAGGAGCTCAAGCCAACTTCTATGAATTCCAGAAGAAGCTCTAGATGTGATGAAAGGAGAGAAAGATAGATGTTATTCTAACTGCAGAAAGGAGAAACACTGAAATGTAAAGCAAACCTAGTGAAACCTAATTAACCAACTAATTCTACTTTTGCAGAAAGCACTATGAAAACCATGAAAATAATTCTATTACCTACTCAAAGAAGTAAAAAACATATAACTATGCTATTTTTGGAATTAAATAAGAAAAGAACATCTTTTTGGATTTTTATGTGAATTTGACATGCATATAATTTATTGTGTGTGAATGTAGCAGCGAATAGGTGGCGTTGGAGGGCGGCTTTGGAACTTGAGAGGATGTAGAATGGTGTGGATGAGTCCTAGGAGGTCTTAGGTGGCCTTCTGGAGGCTTTTCCCACACTTTGCCTTCAAAAGAAAGCCTAGAGGAAAATCTACAGGAGGACACAGGAAATCTACAGGAAGAAAATAGGGAATCTACAGGAGGGCTATAGGAGGAGGCCGAGAGTATTTTTCACTGTTTTTAGGGTGTGAGAGTGGGTGGGAAAGGTGGATGAAGATTGGAATGAGGTGTTAGGGCACCTATGGTCTACCATGAACCACCAGGAGAGAGAAAGATGATTGGATTTGCTCAAGGAGAGAGGAAGAAGTTCTAGGAAAAATGCAGGAAACTAAGGCAGAGTTGAGGTGAGGTTTAGGAGACCAATAGGGAATGGATCAGATGGAGGGTGTGATGGATAATAAGCTAGCCTACTACTAGAAGAGATCTGCTGCAAAGGAACTGATAGTCAACCAACAAGATCAAGCAAGCAATGAAATGAGTGCATCTAGAAAACAAAGTTTTTCATCAACATAATCTGAACTATGATCTATGAAAGGAAATGTTGATAAATGCTGCAAGAAAGGAAAGCATGAAAGAAGACTATTGCAAATAAAGAAGTGAGCATGATGAAGAAAATCTGAAGCAAAACAAAATTGGACAGTTAACCTACTAAAAGCTGCAAACACTAGAGGTCCTATGAATGAGGAAAAAATGTGTTTTTGGGGTAGCAAGAGGGTCTTTGCCTCAAATCATTGTCCCAAAGGGAGGAAGAGAGGCCAAGGCACTATTGATAACCTTTTGAGTCTTCTATTTACCACTGCTTAACCTACTATAGAAAGCACAAATGGAAGCAAACTATTGAATCATCAAAAGCAACCTATTCTTAACAATAAAAGAAATGCATCTAATAGCAACCTAATCTAAAAACTAAAATGAAACATAAAAATACAAGTAAAGAGGAGCTTGGCTACTTGGATTGGGCCCTAACCCAAGAGCTTCAGCCCTCTGAGGTAACTCAGTGCTAGCTCAAAAAGGATTCCATCTTTATTATCAAAACAATAACAAGATTACATGAAACTGTCTCAAAAATAATAAGCTCGAAGTTGGAGTAGAGTTTACATAAGCAAAAATTCAACAAAAATCTGAAAGAACTCTGACCCTAGTGAGGCCCTAGGCATCTCTACATATACAAATGAAGCTACCAACAACTTCCTTAAATTAGGGAGGATTGGCTCCCAAAACTTGAGATAATCATCAGCCATTCTCCACTTGCTCGGCTTCCTTCTAGTACATTATCGGCTACTTGTACTCTAAGATGAATGAAGGGGAATTCAAAGCTAAGAGTAATAAATGAGGGGGAATCCCTCCTATAATTCCTCTCGTTTGTGCACTTCACGTTATTGCTGCCATTTATCCACTGGATCCTTGACTTCAACCTCAAAATTCAACAATAATTTTCATTAAACACATGTTAGACCACATGGCACAATAACTAACTCAACTCACTCTATAAGCATAAATATAATAAGAAAATCATACAATAAGCTAAGAGAATGGTTGATTTGACTAGGCTATGAGGTAAAATGAGCCCATATAATTACCCATTTATGAGGCTCATCAACATCCCCGAAGAGAAGTATGTGGAGGCCAAGATTTGGAAGTTAGATTTGGAAGTAAACCCCATAGGGTCCCCTACCTATGAGTTAGCCAAATACGTCGCTAGCATTCTATCCCCGCTAGTAGGCAAGACTAGCTCTTACATTAAAGACTCTAATCAATTTGTAAAATACATTAAAAACACCAAGCTAGAACCCTGAGACAAAATCGTTAGTTTTGACGTAGTCCAGCTCTTCACCAAAATCCCCCTAGATGAAGCTATTCAGGTAGTTAAAGATGTAGCAGATCCACAGACCGCAAAATTAGCTGAAATCTGTCTTCGCTCCACCTTCTTCTCCTTCCAGGGTGAAATATTTGAGCAAACTTCAGGTGTTGCGATGGGATCTCCTCTCTCACCAATCGTGGCAAACCTCTTCATGGAAAAATTCGAGAAGAAAGCGCTGGATTCATATCCATTAAAACCCAAATCTTGGGTCAGGTTTGTAGATGACACCAGTGTCAATTGGCCTCATGGTGAGGATGAGCTAAGCAAGTTTCTCGACCATCTCAATAGCCTGTCTGAAGACATCAAATTCACAATGGAAGTAGAAGAGAATAATTGCATTCCTTTCTTGGACATCCTCCTCATTAGAAGGAAGGATGGTTCCATTGGTCACAAAGTTTTTAGAAAGAAAGCCCATACAGATAACTACCTTCATGCCGACTCCCATCACCACTCGGCCCAAAAAATGGGGGTGCTACAAACCCTCTTCACTAGAGCCTATAGAATCTCTGATATAAACCATACTGATGAAGAAATTTCATACCTTAAAAGAGCTTTTACCAACCTAGGGTAAAACAATAGAAGCATATACAAAGCCATTCAAAAAGCGAAATCTGAAAATAATAAAAGCAAGACAAATGACAACCCAACCTCGAATGCCTACCTTCCTTACATCCAAGGAGTCACTGAGAAAATCACAAAAATCCTCAATAAGAAAAATATAAAGACCGCTTTCAAACCCTTGTCTACCATTAAATAAAGAATGAAATCTGTTAAGGACAACCAAGAACAACTTCAGCAAAAAGGATTATATATCATCAATTGCTCTTGTGGGGATCAATACATAGGAGAAACCGGTACATCTGTTAGGATTAGACTCAAAGAGCATAGTGCAGACATCCTTAAAGAAAGAATCTGATCCTCAGCCCTAGCTGAGCATGTTGGAAAAACTAATCACCACATATGCCTGGAAGATACCAAAGTCATTGCCAATGTAGAGCACCATTTCAAGCACAAGGTTAGAGAAGCTATTGAAATCATTAAACATCCTAAAAACCTTAACAGGGATGGTGGCATGGAAATCAGCAAAAATTGGAACCCCTTGCTAACCCCCGCAAATAATCCCGATAACGAGTCTAGTAATCCTTGACCAGCTATCTTAATTCGATTTGCGGCTCTTTAGAGACCTAGGATAGTTAAAAATATCATTGAAAAATAATCATAATTAGTATAACATAAGTAACAATAATAAACATTTAAATATTAACTAGCTAATAGAATGAAATAAAATTTGATGGCTATAATGTGAAATAAAAATCAAAAAATATAAATAATAATAATAGATATATATAAATAAATTGATAATAAAATCAATAATAATATAAATATTATTGTAAGTTAAATACAATGAGGATTAATATAGTAATAATAAGAACACAAAACATCAATGAATGAAAATTAATAGATAGGAATAATAATAAATAAACAAAAATTAATAAATGTATTGATAATATATAGATAATAACTAGAATTATTAATATAAATAACTACTAAGAGATAACTAATAATTATGAACAAAATTATTGTAAAAAAGAGCTTCTGCATAAATCACATCAGAAGATTCTTGCCGAAACGCGTCGGAAGAATCTTTCCTGATGTGATTTATGCAGAAGCTCTTTTTACAATTATGATGGATCACAGAAGCCTCAATTCTACAACAAAATTATTATTAAATAAGAACAAAAAACATTAATAATAATCATTAAAATAACAATAAGAATAATATTAACATATCTAAATTAACTAACAACAAGAATAAACATTAAAATATAAATTAATTAAAATACGCAATTATTAACATTTATAACCATATAAATTAAGACTCAATCATAAACAAATAGTATTGGAGCAAATAGTATTGGAACTAATGAAAAAGCATAAAACAATAATTAAAAACAATAAATTAATTAGGTTCTATTATAATAATACAAAAACAAAATATTAAATATTAATATTATCAAAAATTAGAATAGCAAATTAATTATTAATAAAATAAACAAAGAAAACCAGAAACTTAAAATAACAATAATTAAATTATAATGAGTCGGCCAATTTTTGCAGCTAAACCGTGCTCATATTTATACCTATCTTTTACCTTCCTTTCTCCTCACATTTTGTCCTGAAGATGAGTCTAGGTTCAGACTCGAAACGTCGACCAAAAAACATGAGCACTCTGGAAAATCTGAGCTCCTTTCAGAAATCACACCACAGTAGTCTGCAATCCAAAATAATTACCCTGAACGGAGGGGACACTTGGAAAGAGATCCGTGATCTCGAAAAAACTAGGGTGAAAATAAGGAGAAAAGAAGCTGATCTGCACTTTCTAAAGCAATGTAGGGATTCGAATTTTACACCTACCTTTGCATACATTAAACACAGGTTGCATAACCAAAAATATCACAGGGTATTTGAACGATTTAGCAAAACACTGGTCCGCCTTGAAATTCGCAAAACCAGAACCTCTTTAGCTAAACTATCCTCAGCCGCCTTCAAAACTCACCTGAAGCTGTCTACAACAATCGAACAGGACCTTTGGAAAGTCATTGATGCCTCCGCAGCACTGAAGGCCAGCAAAATGAAGGAGAACGTTGAATCTAAGCACCTTGGAAAACTAAACAAGCTGGAAAGAAGTAAGAGAAATCATTCGGAAGACGAAATGTCACGCTGTCTCAACAGTTCTACAATTATTGAACCCAGCCACATTGTTGTAGGAGTGAATACGCAGGACGCTGTTTGGGTTGGCACACAAGATGAGCGCTGTCCCAACAAATCGAGCACGAGAACAGCCAAACAGTAAGCAATCCAAGCCATAAAACCATTGCGCAGGACGGAGATTGGGCTACGATGGTAACACACAGGCAAAACAAGACAATCAGTCCCAACCCAGCCACAACGAAATCAGAAGATCTGGACAATACGCATGTGGCTCATAAGGTAATAGGACAATGTATAACTCCTCCACACAGCAGATACACAAACCGCGGAATGGATGAGATAACTGAACCAGTAAGCGTTCCAAAAGCTATTGCGCAGGATGGAGAAGGGATTTCGAGGGTAACACACTGGCTCAGCAAAACAATATCAAGAATGGGACAGTGTAGATCGGCAACACGCTGTACGAACAGTCCTAACTCAGCCACATCGAAATCAGGTCGAGGTGATACGCAGGTGGCACTAGAACAACGTTTAACTCCTCCGCGCGGCAGATACACAAACTTCGAAATGGGTGAAAAAACATTGCGCAAGGACGCAGAGGCATTCAGCTCAGAACCCAGCCAGCGTACCAGCAAAACTACAACTGTAGAACACTCAGCTGATATGGTGAACCAGCGTTTAATTAATGCCAATAACATGATAGTCAGAGACCCACCACATAATGACAATCCGGAAGACATCAAGCTGCGCAACAACATGGAAGAAATAGGCACATCTGAAACGGGAGCACGAAGCTGGGGGAGTGCCCAACATCCCAGGTATGCATCTTATGCCAAATTAAATAAATTATTAATTAATAGGCCTAATAGTAGTAATAAATTAGATGAAATAAACATAGAAAGTAGTAGTGATAGAACCATTCACAATAACAGGGTAAATAATGGTAATATAGAAAATAACCCTAGGAACAGCAACATTGATAATAAAAAAGTGGTCAACATATCCTCTTATGAGCTGAAGAAAGAAGAATTGGAAGTCCTTAACAGAGGTCTTAGTTTCGTTGTAGCCCCTAACAAAATCCCCAATGAAGAAATCATTTGCAACCTTGAAGATGGAATCAAGACGCTCAAGGATGATGACAAAGAGCTCATCAGAAAAGAGGTCGCAGTTATCCTAAGAAAAGCCAAACCCCCCAGAAGAAACTTAAGCCTGGAGCAGCTTAAAGCCTAAAAAAAAACCTTAGAAACAATAAGGACATAGTAATTCTAAAGGCTGACAAAGGCGGTGCCACAGTCATTATGGATTATGAAGATTACATTAACAAAATGAAAGACCACTTATATAATAGTGGCAGCTACAAGAAGCTAGAGAAAAACCCCATCTCCAAAATCGCAAACCTGGTAAAGAAAGCCATCAAAGAAACCAATCTTGATGATAAAATAAAAAATAAATTGACTCCTAACAGTGAAATCACCCCTTGGATCTATGGAGCCCCTAAAATTCATAAAAAAGATGTCCCCTTATGACCCATAGTAAACACCATAGGGTCCCCTACCTATGAGTTAGCCAAATACATCGCTAGCATTCTATCCCTACTAGTAGGCAAGACTAGCTCTTACATTAAAGACTCTAATCAATTTGTAAAATACATTAAAAACACCAAGCTAGAACCCGGAGAAAAAATCGTTAGTTTTGACGTAGTCCAACTCTTCATCAAAATCCCCCTAGATGAAGTTATTCAGGTAGTTAAAGATGTAGTAGATCCCCAGACCGCAAAATTAGCTGAAATCTGTCTTCGCTCCACCTTCTTCTCCTTCCAGGGTGAAATATTTGAGAAAACTTCAGGTGTTGCGATGGGATCTCCTCTCTCACCAATCGTGGCAAACCTCTTCATGGAAAAAATCGAGAAGAAAGCATTGGATTCATATCCATTAAAACCCAAATCTTGGGTCAGGTTTGTAGATGACACCAGTGTCAATTGGCCTCATGGTGAGGATGAGCTAAGCAAGTTTCTCGACCATCTCAATAGCCTGTCTGAAGACATCAAATTCACAATGGAAGTAGAAGAGAATAATTGCATTCCTTTCTTGGACATCCTCCTCATTAGAAGGAAGGATGGTTCCATTGGTCACAAAGTTTTTAGAAAGAAAGCCCATACAGATAACTACCTTCATGCCGACTCCCATCACCACCCGGCCCAAAAAATGGGGGTGCTACAAACCCTCTTCACTAGAGCCTATAGAATCTCTTATATAAACCATACTGAGGAAGAAATTTCATACCTTAAAAGAGCTTTTACCAACCTAGGGTACAACAATAGAAGCATATACAAAGCCATTCAAAAAGCGAAATCTGACAATAATAAAAGCAATACAAATGACAACCCAACCTCGAATGCCTACGTTCCTTACATCCAAGGAGTCACTGACAAAACAACAAAAATCCTCAATAAGAAAAATATAAAGACCGCTTTCAAACCCTTGTCTACCATTAAACAAAGAATGAAATCTGTTAAGGACAGCCAAGAACAACTTCAGCAAAAAGGAGTATATATCATCAATTGCTCTTGTGGGGATCAATACATAGGAGAAACCGATAGATCTGTTAGGATTAGACTCAAAGAGCATAGTGCAGACATTCGTAAAGAAAGAATCTGACCCTCAGCCCTAGCTGAGCATGTTGGAAAAACTAATCACCACATATGCCTGGAAGACACCAAAGTCATTGCCAATGTAGAGCACCATTTCAAGCGCAAGGTTAGAGAAGCTATTGAAATCATTAAACATCCTAAAAATCTTAACAGGGATGGTGGCATGGAAATCAGCAAAAATTGGAACCCCTTGCTAACCCCCGCAAATAATCCCGATAACGAGTCTAGTAATCCTTGACCAGCTACCTTAATTCGCTTTGCGGCTCTTTAGAGACCTAAGATAGTTAAAAACATCATTGAAAAATAATCATAATTAGTATAACATAAGTAACAATAATAAACATTTAAATATTAACTAGCTAATAGAATGAAATAAAATTTGATGGCTATAATGTGAAATAAAAATCAAACATATAAATAATAATAATAGTTATATATAAATAATTGATAATAAAATCAATAATAATATAAATATTATTGTAAGTTAAGTACTATGAGGATTAATATAGTAATAATAAGAACACAAATCATCAAATGAAAATTAATAGATAGGAATAATTAATATTCATAGGAGTAATAATGAATAATAATATAAATAAACAAAAACTAATAAATGTATTGATAATATAAAGAATAACAACTAGAATTGTTAATAAAGAACTATCTAAGAGTAACTAATAATTATGATCTAAACTATTATTAAATAAGAGCTAAAAACATTACTAATAATCATCAAAATAACAATAAGAATAATATTAGCATAACTAAATTAACTAACAAAAAGAATAAACATTAAAATATATTATTAAAATTTAAATTAATTAAAATAACTTCATTTATTTAGCACTACAACCATATAAATTTACGGGTCACAATTATAATTCGAGCTAATAGTATTAGTGCTAATGTAAAACCATAAAGCGGTAGTTATAAACAAGAAATTAATTAGGTTCTATTATAATAATACAAAACAAAATATTAATATTAATATTATCAAAAATTAGAATATCAAATTAATTATTAATAAAACAAAAAAAAATCAGAAAATTAAATAACAATAATTAAAATTACAAATGAGTCGGCCATTTATCTTTGTAGCTAAGCCATACTCTTATTTATACCTATCTTTTACCTTCCTTTCTCCTCACATTTTGTCCTGAAGATGAGTCTAGGTTCAGACTCGAAACGTCGACTAAAAAACATGAGCACTGTGGAAAATCCGAGCTCCTTTCAAAAATCACACCACAGTAGTCTGCAATCCAAAATAATTACCCTGCACAGAGGGGACACTTGGAAAGAGATCCGTGATCTCGAAAAAACTAGGGTGAAAATAAGGAGAAAAGAAGTTGATCTGCATTTTCTAAAGCAATGTAGGGATTCGAATCTTACACCTGCCTTTGCATACATTAAACACAGGTTGCATAACCAAAATTATCATAGGGTATTTGAACGATTTAGCAAAACTCTGGTCCGCCTTGAAATTCGCAAAACCAGAACCTCTTTAGCCAAACTATCCTCAGCCGCCTTCAGAACACACCTGAAGCTGTCTACAACTATCGAGCAGGAACTTTGGAAAGTCATTGATGCCTCCGCAGCACTGAAGGCCAGCAAAATGAAGGAGAGCGTTGAATCTAAGCACCTTAACAAACTAAACAAGCTGGAAAGAAAGAGAAATCATTCGGAAGACCAAAGGTCACGCTGTCTCAAC
>APFE031683736.1:73241-84478 GCA_000404065.3 Pinus taeda
AAACAAAGAAAACCAGAAACTTAAAATAACAATAATTAAATTATAATGAGTCGGCCAATTTTTGCAGCTAAACCGTGCTCATATTTATACCTATCTTTTACCTTCCTTTCTCCTCACATTTTGTCCTGAAGATGAGTCTAGGTTCAGACTCGAAACGTCGACCAAAAAACATGAGCACTGTGGAAAATCCGAGCTCCTTTCAGTGTGTGCAATGCTCGGACCAAGATGGCCAAGGTTCGGTTTGAGCTAAACTGCAAAATTACAGAGCTCGAATTGAGGGCACAACCTTCAACTCCACCAGTGGTCAGAGAATAGCATGAGGCAGCTGTCAAGAATGCAGTAGATGTCACGTTGGCAGAAAGCATTGCGCTATTTGAGAAATTGGTGGAGGTCCTCACAAGTCTGCAGGAAGATCCCACCCTTCATAGGTTGAATACTGAGGCAAGGGAATTACAATAGCAATACGATGAAGCCAGAGCGATGGTGCGCACCTTCGCCATCACATAGAGATTGGCCAAGCTGCAAGAGGCAAAGGAGCTGAAAGAACATACGAAAGCAGCGTAGCGAAAAGAGGTAGTCCTCAAGGCCAGATTGGTGCCTTGGCTAGAGGAGGCCTATGTACTCTCCACCACCATTTGGGAGAAGTTGGCCAAATTGCAGACAACACATCAAAAGATCCATGCAGGTAGTGCAGGGCTAGAAATGGAGCAGTTGTTGGAGTAGGTCAAGCAGGTGGCTACGTAGTGTACCGCTGAAGTTGTAGTAGTACAAGTGGATTTGGGAGGTCTTCACAACAAGATCTCTGCACCAGCAGAGTGACTCAGGGGTGAGTCACCATATTTGTGTTGGGGTCCTATTGGGACAGGGTCCCTAGGGTCGATTTTGGGGTTAGAAGCCCATGTTTTGAGGTAGAAAGCCCAATTTTTGTATGTAAAGTGTAAAGTCTTTGCAATTTGTGGTCGCAAAGGGCGTAGATGTAAAGTATCATAAATGGTTTCTGCCCTTCTTTTATAAGTTGTGTTGGCTTTAGAAGATCCACCCATGGTCTGCGAACAATGGGATTGTATAAAAATAAGAGTCCTAGAAGAGTCTAACGCAGTTTTGAAGTTGGATAATGATGAATGTAATGGGTCATTAGTGAAAACAACGAAGAGTTTTAGAAGTAGAAGAAAGAATCTGCAGCTATGTGCACATAGGCCTAGGGTAGAAGTCCGCAATTGAGTGCGCAGACCGTTGTAGCTGAGTGCGTAGGGTAGTTAGAGTCTATAAGAAGATCTAAAGTACTAATAAAGAAGATTACTCTGGAAATATTTGTGTTTTATCTAATTACTTATTTTATGAATGAATGCGGTTATGTTATGTTGAATAATGGTTTCATGATTTAATGATATATTCATGCGTGAATCTATATGTTTTACATTGTTATCTGTATGCAAGTAATAATATATGTTACGCGAAGAACATATTAATGCATATTGAAGTTATCAGACACTTAAGCCGATCTCAGTAAATATGGACATAAGAGTAATTACAGAAGTGTGTAAGTGGTTAATTCGCCTGGTTAGGGTGCGTGAATGATAGTCACAGACCTTAGCGAAGGTGTAGAGGCTGATTAAGAGAACTATATCGATAAGCCCTAAAAGGCTTATCAATCTGCGCAAAGGCAGAGTTAGGGCATAAAACGACATCACTAACATCTCTAGGTGTGGAAACTTGGTTCCAGCAACCCCCCATACTGCTTCAGGTGATACTTTAGTCCACGCTCCGCGGATTGATGCCGAAAGCCCCAGTAGTGTAGGGATTATTTTGGCTAAAATAACGCTGGACCTGGGTCAAGGCCCACTAAGCCAACAATTATTTTTTCAATGATTTTTTGTTTTCCTTTTTTTTTTTTCTTTTTTTTTCAATCACCTTGAGATCCTATAAATTATAGGACCCTTGCAGTGGCTCCAGTTGGGGATGGAACTCTCCATGTGAGGTGCCAAGAACATTTGATCAATAGCCTTGAGTGTTTCATTTCAGCAGTATCTACACCTAATTTCTTTTGTTGTTGGAGTAATCATGGTATCATATCAATTGAAGCTTAGGGCCTTCTCTATGGGCTTCAACTTCTATCAGTAGGTCACCCAATCAAAATAATAAAAATACAATTATTAACAATGGTTTGATGTAAGAAAACCTTTGTTGCTAAGAGAAATAATGCTTGAGCAATCTACCATTCACAAGTCCACCAGGCATTTCTGTTCCATCTAGATGTTTGAGGAAAAATGCATTTTGTCCTCTGAAAGCATCAATGGTATAAGGTCTAGTCCACATATTGTCAAATTTTCCATGCTTTCCTTTGTTCTCTCTTCTGGAATCCCATTTTAAAACTCTGTCACCCAGAGTGAAATCATCTACTTTAGTTCTTCTATCAAAAATATTTTTGATATTCTCTTGGATGACCTGGGCTTTATTGTAGACTTCTTCCCTATAATGTTGCAATTGAATAGTCTGATAAATTCTCCTCTGGATGTCATTAGGCTCAACCTGCAATTCCTTAATTATATTCATAACTGGAACTCCCAAAGAAGATGGAAAAACAACATCCATCCCTTAAACCAATTGGTATGGTGACATGCCAATTGATTTCTTTGTTGTGAGTCTATCAGCCCAAAGTGCATTTATTAACATGTTGTGCCATGAATTATTGCTCTCTTCTAATAGCTTTTTAATAATGTTTACCAAACTCTTATTTCGGGATTCAACCAACCCATTACCCCGTGGGTAATAAGCAATTGAATGTCCCAAAGTAATATGGTACTTGTTGCAAAATCCTGTTATTTTCCTAGATTTAAAAGCTGCAACATTATTTGTAATGAGCTTGTTGGGATAGCCAAATCTAGACAAGATATTGGTTTCCAAGAATTTGATAATAACAACCTCAGTACCCAATCTAGAAGGTGTGGCCTCAATCCATTGAGTGATATAATCAGTAGCTCTGAGGATCCATTTGTTTTGGGCAGAGGATGGTGGTTGGATTTCTCCAATGAAATCCAACCCCCATTGTTGGAAAGGACTTTCAACATATATGGGTTTTAAAGGTAGAGGCAATATTTTTCTTTTCCCCTCAAATATTTGGCATTTGTGGCAAGATGTTACCTTCTTATGAACATCAAGGAAAAGGGTAGGCCAGTAGAAACTAGCTCTAAGGATCTTGCTAGCAGCGGTTTTCCAGTATAGATGTCCACTGTAGTCACCTTCACGGAATTACCACATTGTTCTTTCTGCATCATCTTTCAATCGACACTTTAGTAAAATACCACCAACATATTTCCAATATAAAACATTATCTATGATGCAAAATTTTACTACTTTTAATTTTACAAATCTAGCCTTTGTCTTAGTTAAACCAGGAGGATCATTTAAATTCAATAAAACAAAAATGAGGTCTGCATACTAGGGTGAGGTCATAAAAGCCTCATCTAATTGTGGAGTCTCCTTCTCCTCGTGATCATCTAGTGCAACTACAAAGTTGATATCCAATGCATTAAAGTTAGACTCAGCCATCAATTTGGCTAACCCTTGTCCTTTGATAAGATTGGTGAGATTGATTTCTATGTCATACTCAAGAATGATGGCAATCCATTTGCCTCTTTTACCATCTAGTCCAATTTGGGTTAAAATATCCTTGACCACAACATTTGGTACATAAGCAATAATGTGAGAATGGATGATATACACTCTGAAATCCTTGATTTCTTTTATTAATGCAAAGGCGTGTTTTTCCATTATGCTATATTTTAATGCAGCAACCCTTAAAGCCTTGTTGAAGGAAGCAATCGGATTTTCAAATCCATCTTTGTTTTTCTGTAAAAGAACAGTTGCAACACTGTGTTCAGATGCAAATTACAATATTATAAAATCCTTGGTAAAATATCGACTTATTAGGGTTGGTGCTTTTGTCAATTCTTGTTTAACTTGATCAAATGATTGCCTAGCTTCAATGTTCCATCTTATTTCTAAATCGTTTTTCAGCATACTTGTTATGTTTCTGAGGAGTTCAGCAAGGTTGGGGATGAATCTCCTTAGGAAGTTTATCTTGCCAATAAATGATTGAAGTTCCTTAATGTTTCTAGGATGGTTTATTTTCAAAATGGCTTCAATTCGTTTGGGAATAATTTTAATAAGTTCCTTAGAGATAATATGACCGAGATTTTTTCCCTCTTCAAGGCTGTTAGCACCTAAATCTGCCTTAGGCTGAAGGAAGGCAAAATTTAGGGTAACCACAAACCACGCTCAGTCTGGTAGCTAGCCCTACCAGAATAGGATAGGGCTCTCTCCGTGTCACTCTCAGTGAATAAATAGACAATATGGTCTGAGATGACTTACAATGAAATATTGATTTTAGGCTAGGTAAATAAATATGGAAACAAGAGGCAATTTTTGACAAATGACTGAGTTCCTGGGATGTATGGGACCAACGAACAACAATGAGCAGAGAATTTAACACAAAGGCACAGATTACTTCATGAGGCAAGACAGGTGGAAAGTCTAGCAATTAAATTTGAAATAATGTGAAATGGAAAGATTGTTTAGGAGGTTGAAAAGGGCATAAACACATGAATCCTTTTCAACAGAAGAAGAACACAGAACGTTAAAGTTTCCCACAGGCAAAGCAATAAACATGAATTCTACCTTATCTTACTTAGAAAATCTCATTGGAAATGCATATGAATGAACTATGAAACATAATGAAATACATATGAAATAGAAAGAGAATACATTTGCTACACTCACACCACATGAATCTCATGAACCAGAGCCGCTGCCTTTCATTAATTGTTTGTCAAAATATACAATGAGTAACTGAGTTTCTCTCCCACAGTCTCCAAGAAATTACAACCAACCCTTTGCAAATGGTTTTACATAAAATAAATAGACTTTTCCATTGGGAAATGGAACGACCCAAATTTGGGGATTTTTTTAAATCATTACAAACTGGAAATGGAAAGCCAACCATTAGTGACAGGTGCAACGTTACAAAAATGAAAAACTGTTTGGGTGACTGCTCGCCTTCCTTTGCCACTTGGATAGAAGCCAACCTTTAGTGAAAATACTTTTTAAACTTTGCCTTAGGTGTCGAGAAAAATATAGTGTAAATGAGCGGGCCCACTTCGAGAAAATCGCGAATCGAAATGTCGTGGAGTGGAAGTGATTTGGGCTTTTGGGTCTCTGTGCGCCGTGCCCAAAACTATATGCGCAGTGCCACTTTGGAGTCCATTTTGAGGTACTTTCCGAAGTCCACATTGTGCCCAAGTGTTCTTGTTAGAAAGCCCTGCTTTTCTACTTTCCAACCCAAGTGAAATTTCTGAATTTGGTGCTCATTTGCCCCTCCAAAACTTCAATCTCCTATGACTGCTTCCTGTGTGTCAAAATAGGGGCAGAGAGGTCATTTTTTGAGTGTTTTTGACCTTCTGGGGACTCACAACTTGCCCAAACTTCTTGGCCATGCACCAGCAGACATGATTTTTCATGCTGAATACAAAAATGCAAACCTTTTGTGATTTGGAGCTCCCTATCATAAGCGTCGCGCCACTGGGAGAAAACCCCTGTTTTGTGCACAAAAATTTGTCAAATGACCAAAATTGCCCCAAATTTTTTGAAATTTGGGCTGGTGATCCTCTATGAAGTGCTATGCTGGGCCACAAAGGCTTCAACCAAGATTCGGAGCTGATCTTGCTATTTTTTCCTCTTTTGTCTTTTTGTCGCTCTCCTCAATTTCGCCTTCAAATTCCTTTTCCGAGCCTTTGAACTCATGTTCCATGCCCTGATGTGATAAACCATCTGCCTCAATAATTTTTTGTCCTTGTCGGCCTTCTCTAGCAGTCTCTCAAGGTGGATGTTGATCCGCTCGAGCCAAGACTCTCGGTCATTGTTAATCTCTTGCTCTAATGGAGTGAGCTCAATCCTCCTATGTTGGGAAAATTGGCGATTCTCGCAGATGTTTTGCAGCTCCATGATCTCCTACTGGTCTTCGAGCTGTTTATTCCTCTGCTCCAAGTACCTGATAATCCACTTAGCCCTCTCCAAATTGAGAGACAAGGCTTGGATCTCTGTTTGTTTCTCCTGAATGGTCCTTCTAAGTTTGGCACTCTCCACATCTGTATCATCATCATGAATGAGGATGAAGTCAGCCTCTCATTCACCTGATGGCCCCTTGTCATGCATGGGCCTCTTGCCCCTGTCCTGTACCTATGTTTTCGATGTTGAAAGCGAGGCCCCTTCCACTTCGGGTGGAGATAACACTCGCTTTGCTGCTGCGAACAAATTTCTACTGCCTCTCTAATAGGTGATGAATATCGGCATAGTAGCGGTCTCATGGTGCTCATACTAATGAGAAGGACCACCTATCTCATGTTCAACCTCTAATAATACCTATAAAGTGATGAAGAGGTCACGAGAGATGAAATCATCCCAAGTAATGCCCTGTAATCCTAGCTGATGAACCACCAAAATCTTAATAAGAGAAAAATGATAAACATTGTTAAGTTGCTGCTAGGGGGTTTTGTGCTGTATGAAGGTGTTCATCCTCTCTATGTTCCTGCAAATAAAATATGGGATGTTCATCATCCGTACCTCGGTAAAGTGCATGAGAAACCTGATGTAATAGGCATATAAATGAGAGAACCTCCCCTCACAGCTGAACTATTTCATGATTAACTTCATCAGTGGAGCATATTCATCTTTCAAATATCGGAATGGAAAGACTCTTTTGAGCTGCCTCAAGAAACTGGCCTTAATGTATGGCTCATAATGCTACCGATCAACCTTTTGTTTCTTATGCCATGGTTCTCCAACGTTCGATATGCCGATTGCTAATGAGATAGTTTCAGGTGTTAGTGTGAAGGTGACACCCGCTAAGATAGAGTGATCTCCATGTAGGTGAAGCACAAAAAGACGGGCCAACTCATGATGAACTCGAACACTAGCCACCTTTTGACAAAACTCAAAACATGACAGATGTGGAGACATGACATAGCAGGAGGGCAGGCTTGCAATTCTGTAAGGGTGGTTGGTTCATCCCTAACATGTTTGCCACTTTTATGATGTCTTAGGGGAGCCTGTTTTCTGAGGATGAATCACTTTGGGTTTCCACCTCATACTCCAATGAATGCTCAGATGCCATGACTGTTGTATATGGACTGTGCTTGGATTGCCCTTTGATGATGTATGCAACTATGTGTTGTTATGAACTCTGCCACCAAGGGGAACAATGCAAAAGGGAGTGTTAAGAAGGGGAATAATATGATGGGATTAGGGGTTATGGGGGGAAATTTTGTTTAGGGACATGTAGGAGGGTTTGGGGATTTTATAAGGTAGGATTTTTGGGTTTTACATTTGACAAATGAGTGAAGGGGATAGGGAATAGGAGTTTAGTAATGTTTTAGGGTAGAGAAAAAATAGGGAAAAATGGGATAGGGGGAAGGGAACGATGGAAAAGGGAAAGGTGAAAGGGAGGAGGAACCTTGGCATCAACACAACAAATTTGCAACCCTAAGAGTAGTGATTTTGATGATTTCAAGTGGTAGGGTTTAGGAGTTCTTATTGCAACTATAAACGGCCATAAACCATCATCATATTCACAAATTTTGACGAGCAACAGAGATGTCGACCCTACCTGGAAATTTCAAGGGTTTCAAGGCAATTTGTTGCAAATTTGGAGCCAAACCGGGCCTTTGTGGGTGTGCGCCACGCAGCATACCCAGTGCACCGCGCCGTTTGTATGCATCGCGCCCGTGTTGTTTCAACACTGTGTGGTTGCGCCCTGTGCACCGCGCTCCCTATGTGCGCTGCACCCCTCTGCCTGTGCGCCGCGCCTGTGAAAACACCTCCAACCTCACTCAAAATGCGTGCTTGAACTCAAAATCTCTTTGAAATGCTTTCTCTCTATCCTTGGTGTGCAAAATGACATTGTTCCTTGTGGAAATTCTATATAAATACATTTGGAGTCATGGGTTTGATTTTTGTTTCTTCAAAACCCACTTTGATAATGTTTTATTTTGGCACTTTTTCCTGATTTAATTCAACTCTGTATTTCACTTTTCCCTTTGAATTTTTAGCTAAAATGTTGAAATTTTTGGCACTTTTTGTAGGGGTTGCATGACATGGCATTTGGCCAAGGAAACCATGACTGTGCCTAAAGAGATCAACTAGAATTTTTTTTTGAAAATTATCACATGACACATTGTTTGACTTTTCTTCAAAACAGAGTTTTGAAGAACAATCGTAATCTGTCAACATGACGATGAAAATCTTTAAATCACAACTTTTTAAGGGCCTCCCTCTGGCCTACATGGCTTTATTGGACATGGTTGAAGACCAAATTGACTAATCCCTAGACCTAATGACTAAAAATGACTCTTGTCCATTAAAAGATCAAACATTGACTGTTATGGACTTTAGTGAACATTGATGAAAAGACCTAAGCCAACAGGTGCCAGACATGAGGGGAAATGACTAACAAGACCTTTCCATCAGATTATGGCATGCCCCTAGTGGAATGCAGCTGAGTGAATGGAGCGAGACTCCTAAAATGAAATGCAGAAAGATTTGATCTCTAACGAGACTGACAAGACCAACTCTAACATTGGCTCCAATGGGGATGGTAGCTCCTTGGAGGTGCCAAGAACAACAGATCTCTGGAAGAGCTAGACAGTGCCTTTATCCATTGGGCTATGGAGTCATTATTTTGACAAACAACACAAGACTGTGACTCATTTATGAAACTAAAATGACCAAAAAATTGACTCAAATTTGATATTGAAATGACTTGAAGACTAACTTGACAAACTCTAACCAAACTGAAATAAAATGGTATTTATAGTGATAGTGGAAGCAGCGTCAATAACTCAGAAATGGTACCGCTTGAGCAACCAACCATTGATCGGCCCTCCTGGAAAATCTTCCCCGTTCATTTCCTTCAGAAGAAAGGCTTTCTGACCCTGATATGCTGCAATCTTGAAGGGACATTTCCAGAGATTCTCGAACTTAACATGTTTACCTTTTCCTCATTCCTTGCATCCCACTTCAGCACCACATCATCCAACTGAAATTTGTCCGCCTTTGCTTTTCTTTCATAAATTTTCTTAATCTTCTCTTGCAACTTGGACGTGTCCTGGAAGATTCTTCTCCGGTCTGCTGCAAGTGGACCATTTGATTCAACCTTCTCTGCATAGGATCTTCTTCACTGCTAGCCTCCTGAAGAAGTTTGACTACCGAGGCTGCGAGAGAGGTAGGAAACACTGTATCAACTCCATAAACAAGCTCAAAAGGGGACGTACCGATGGATTTTTTCTAACTGACCCGATCTGCCCAAAGTGCTTTAACCAACCTCTTATGCCAGCTCTTCTTGTTTATTTCCAGCAGCTTCTTAATGATGATGACCAATGATTTATCAGAAGACTCCGCCAATCCATTGCCTTGCGGATTATGGGCAGTTGAGTGACACAAAATGATGTGATATTTATGACAAAACTCTACCATCCTTTTTGATTTGAAAGCTGTTGCGTTATCAGTGATTAACTTATTCGGGTAACCAAAGCGAGACAAGATGTTATTTTCAAGGAATGAAATAATTACCGCATCTGTAGCTTGTCTAGTGGGAATTGCTTCAATCCATTTCGTGAAATAATCTTTTGCTGTGAGGATCCATCTATGCTGACCGGAAGAAGCGGGATGAATTTCACCAATGAAATCTAACCCCCATTGCTGAAAAGGGGCACTCACTTCAATGGGATTAAGTGGTAAAGGCTGTAATTTCTGCCTTCCTTTGAAAATCTGACACTTATGACAACTCTTGACCATCTTATATACATCAGCAAACAATGTCAGCCAATAATATCCCGCTCTCAGGACTTTATTTGCTATTGATTCCCAAAAAAGGTGACCACCACAGTCTCCTTCATGGAAATCCTCCATGACCTTCTTTGCTTCTTTTTCCACCAAACAATTTAACAGAATGCCACCAGGATATTTCCAATAAAGTGCAGAATTTAGAATGCAAAACTTGGCCGCCTTCAATTTGAGAGTTCTTGCTTTGTTTCTACTCATGTCGGGCAGTGGTGACAAAGTTTTAAGCACATATATGATATTTGAATACCACGAAGAAAGAGAAAACATTTCAGATACCTGAATTGACGAACTTTCCTCATTCTCATCGGACATAGCAGCGACCAGATTTATGTCTAAGGCGTGCAAGTTTGATTCGACCATTAACTTTGCCAATCCCTGTCCTTTAACAAGCTTTGTGGGCTTTATTTCCACATCATACTCCAACAAAGCTGCAATCCACTTGCCTCATCTTCCTTCCGGATCTGTCTGCACTAAAACATCTCTGACAACAGCGTTAGGAACATAAGCCAAAATACGAGAATGCAGAATATATACTCGAAAATCTTTCAATGCTTTCACAAGTGCAAGAGCTTGCTTCTCAATGATGTTGTATTTTAAGGTTGCATCTCTTATAGCTCTACTTAAGAAAGCAATGGGTCTTTCGTGATCATCTCTTTTCTGCAATAACACAGCTGCCATAGTATGCTCTGAAGTGAATGAAAACAATATAAAATCTTGAGTGTAGTCCGGGCTGACTAGAACTGGAGCTGAAGAAAGAGCCAATTTGACTAAATTGAAAGATTTTACAGCCTCCTCCATCCATTTCACTTGGCTGTCCTTCTTAAGCATGTTCATAATCTCTCTTAGGTGTTCAGCAAGATTAGGTACAAAGCGGCATAGAAAATTCATTTTACCATTGAAAGATTGAATCTCTTTATTATTCCGGGGCAGATCGATTTGCTGAATCACTTGTACACGTGCTGGGTCAATACGAATGCCATCTTTTGAGATAATGTGCTCGAGTAGTTTGCCTTTCTCCATGGTGAACAAGCTCTTTTTCGGATTCAGTGACAGGCCATATTTTCTGCACTTTTGAAAGACAGTTTTTAGATGGTACATGTGTTCTTCATCAGATTTGGAAAACACCGTCAGATCATCCAGATACACAACCAAAAAGACATCCTTCTCATTTGCGAAAGCCAAGTCCATTGCATGCTGAAATGTGGCACCCGCGTTCTCCAAACTGAAAGGCATTTTAGCGTAATGAAAAGTTCCCCATGGAGTGGTGAATGCTGTCTTGTCTCGGTCATCTTCATGGACAGAAACTTGGTTATATCTAGAATAACCATCAAGTAGTGACATAC
>APFE031683736.1:93146-137619 GCA_000404065.3 Pinus taeda
AGATGAGGGTGTGTTTTATCATCCGGGACCATTCAGGATAGTTCTCCTTGCCAGTGAGAACTATTCCTACCATAGAGATGATTGAATGCATTCTGTAAAAAAAAATACTTCTGTTGATAGAAAAATACTTCTGCTGATATACAGTGAAATTGTACTCAAAAGGGCATTCTGAAAAGATTTCAAATCTCTTCCTTATGCTACAACTTTATGCACTATATTTTCTTCAAATCCCTCCAATGTTTGATAAAAGCATCCAGTATTTCATTGAAATATTATGTATTACATATCACTTCAATGTTTTAAAATGTAATATATTTATATATTACATATCACTTCAATGCTTTAACTATACAACACAATAGGGTAACATGCTATAACTATACCATTCAAATGATTTAAAAAAACTGCGCATTCATACTATTCACCTTCTTCAACACTTTGTTGGACTCCACATAACTTGTGACTATGCGTCTGTTGTGGACTCTTCTCTGGTGAACCGAGACCTCGTTCACAAAAATAAAACCGCAGAGCGCTGTATACCATATCAGTTCATAAACAAACGAGCAAATATTCTATAGGCTTCAACGCATACACCAAACCACACCATTCACATGCTCCATTCATCGCATTGATTTTAAAAAATTCAATCCAGAGTTTCATCGATGAAAAATAATGTTAATACGAAGGAATTTAATATAACTTCATGGTGCATGCATTTCGTAGACAGAGACAACATTAACCATCCCACTTCTGAGACCATCACATCAGTTTGACACACCGTCAACACACATAATTCACGCTCCAGTATTCGTAGAGGGACAGAACTAGGGCTAGGGTTACACCTCTCCGTCAAGTAGTGAACTTTTACAGATCAACCTACTTTTCCAGTATGGGCTCCCGTCAAATCTCAGAAAATCGAGCTCCAGTTCACGCAAGTTGCACAGATCTATTGCTACGACTAAATCCAGAAAGAGAAAAATGCCGAGTTCGATCAACGAAGAAGACCAAGGCATACGGGTAACGAAGATACAAAAAGAGCTCAAGCAGTGGCCAAGACTCAAACCTGCGAGATCCACACAGAATAATCAATGGAGGCACAATATAATTAGGTGAAGCAATTCATGCAATGGAGGCATAGGTGCAATAACGCCCTTTTTAAAACGTTTATGAACAGTCAGAGAACTTAACAGTCAGACAGAGGGGCAGCTAATTTTATGGAGAACTTGCTCAACTATATGGAGAGCAGACAGGGAGTTACAAGGGACACAAAGGCCAAAAAAGAGCTGGCCCTGATACCATGTCAGGCCAGGCAGTAACTCGACAAAACAAACAATTGATTCGTATATTATTCCATAGGTAGGTCATTGTTATATACAATAGGGAGTGATTGTTCAGTTCATCTCTCGATGACTGTTCACATTCCTAATTTAATTATTTACGTAAAATTAACCCAATCATCCGGAAGCTTAGAATTATCAGAAGTAAGGGGTGTAATTTCATTCCCCAGCGGAGTCGCCACTATGTTAGCACCTAAATCTGCCTTAGGCTGAAGGAAGGCAAAATTCAGGGTAACAACAAACCACGCTCATTTTGGTAGCTAGCCCTACCAAAACAGGAGAGGGCTCTCTCCATGTCATGCTTAGTGAATAAATAGACAATATGGTCTGAGATGACTTACAATGAAATATTTATTTTAGGCTAGGTAAACAAATATGGAAACAAGAGGCAATTTTTGATAAATGACCGAGTTTCTGGGATGTATGGGACCAACGAACAACAATAAGTAGAGAATTTAACACAAATGCATAGATTACTTCGTGAGGCAAGACAGGTGGAAAGTCTAGCAATTAAATTTGAAATAATGTGAAATGGAAAGATTGTTTAGGAGGGTGAAAAGGGCATAAACACATGAATCCTTTTCAACAGAAGAAGAACACAGAACGTGAAACTTTCCCACGGGCAGAGCAATAGACATGAATTCTACCTTATCTTACTTAGAAAATGTCATTGGAAATGCATATGAATGAACTGTGAAACATAACGAAATACATATGAAACAGAAAGAGAATACATTTGCTACACTCACACCACATGAATCTCATGAACCAGAGCCGTTGCCATTCATTAATTCTCTGTCAAAATATACAATGAGTAACTGCGTTTCTCTCCCACAGTCTCCTAGAAATTACAACCAACCCTTTGCAAATGGTTTTACATACAATAAATAGACTTTGCCATTGGGAAATGGAACGACCCAAATTTGGGGAGTTTTTTAAATCATTACAAACTAGAAATGGAAAGCCAACCACTAGTGACAGGTGCAGCGTTACAAAAATGGCAAACTGTTTGGGTGACTGCTCACCTTCCTTTGCCATTTGGATAGAAGGCAACCTTTAGTGAAAATAATTTTTAAAATTTTCCTTAGGTGCTGAGAAAAATATAGTGTAAATGAGCGGGCCCACTTGGAGAAAATTTCGAATCGAAATTCCACGAAGCGGAAGTGATTTGGGCCTTTGGGTCTCTGTGCGCCGCACCACTTTGGAGGTGATGTTGAGGTACTTTCTGAAGTCCAAATTGTGCTCAAGTGTGCTTGTTAGAAAGCCCTTCTTGTCTAATTTCCAACCCAAGTGGAATTTCTAAATTTGGTGCTCATTTTCCCCTCCAACACTTCAATCTCCCAAGACTGCTTCCTGTGTGTCAAAATAGGGGCAGAGAGGTCATGTTTTGAGTGTTTGTGACCTCCTGGGGACTCACAACTTGCCCAAACTTCTTGGCCATGCACCAACAGTCATGATGTTTCATGCTGAATCCAAAAATGCAAGCCTTTCATGATTTGGAGCTCCCTATCATAAGCGTCACGCCAATGGCGCAGTGCACAGGGAGAAAAACCCTGTTTTGTGCACAAAAATTTGTCAAATGACCAAAATTGCCTCAAAGTTTTTGAAAATTGGGCTGGAGATCCTCTATGAAGTGCTATGCTAGGCCACAGAGGCTTCAGCCAAGATTCTGAGCCGATCTTGCTCTTTTTTCCTCTTTTGTCTTTTTGTCGCTCTCCTCAATTTTGCCTTCAAATTCCTTATCCGAGCCTTCGAACTCATGTTCCGTGCCCTGTAGTGATAAACCATCCACCTCAATAATTTTTTGTCCTTGCCGGCTTTCTCTAGCAGTCTCTCAAGGTGGATGTTGATTCGCTCGAGCCAGGACTCTCGGTCATTGTTAATCTCTTGCTCTAATGGAGTGAGCTCAATCCTCCTATGTTGGGCATATTGGCGATTCTCGCAGATTTTTTGCAGCTCCATGATCTCCTGCTGGTCTTCGAGTTTTTTATTCCTCTGCTCCAAGTACCTGATAATCCACTTAGCCCTCTCCAAATTGAGAGACAGGGCTTGGATCTTTGTTTGCTGCTCCTGAATGGTCCTTCTAAGTTTGGCACTCTCCACATCTATATCATCATCATGAATGAGGATAAAGTCAACCTCTCATTCACCTGATGGCCCCTCGTCATGCATGGGCCTCTTGCCCCTATCCTGTACCTGTGTTGCCAATGTTGAAAGCGAGGCCCCTTCCACTCCGGGTGGAGATAACACTCGCTTTGCTACTGCAAACAAATGTCTACTGCCTCTTTGATAGGTGATGAATACCGGCATAGTAGTGGTCTCATGGTGCTCATACTAATGAGAAGGACCACCTATCTTATGTTCAACCTCTGATAATACCTGTGAAGTGCTGAAGAGGTCACGGGAGATGAAATCATCCCAAGTAATGCCCTGTAATCCTAGCTGATGAACCACCAAAATCTTAATAAGAGAAAAATATGGGATATTCATCATTCATACCCTGGTAAAGTGCATGAGCAACCTGATGTGATAGGCATATAAATGATAGAACCTCCCCTCACAGCTGAACTATTTCATGATTAACTTCATCAGTGGAGCATATTCATCTTTCAAATATCAGAATGGAAAGACTCTTTTGAGCTGCCTCAAGAAACTGGCCTTAATGTATGGCGCATAATGTTGCCGATCAACCTTCTGTTTCTTATGCCATGGTTCTCCAACATTCGGTATGCCGGTTGCTAATGAGATAGTTTCAGGTGTCAGTGTGAAGGTGACACCAGCTAAGATAGAGTGATCTCCATGTAAGTGAAGCACAAAAAGACGGGCCAACTCATGATGAACTCGAACACTAGCCACCTTTTGACAAAACTCAAAACACGACAGATGCTGGAAACATGACATAGCAACAGGGCGGGCCTGCAATTCTGTAAGGATGGTTGGTTCATCCCTAACATGTTTGCCACTTTTATGATGTCTCCGGGGAGCCTGTTCTTCTGAGGATGAATCACTTTGGGTTTCCACCTCATACTCCGATGAATACTCAGATGCCATGACTGTTGTATATGGACTGTGCTTGGATTGCCCTTTGATGATGCATGCAACTATGTGTTGTTATGAACTCTGCCACCAAGGGGAACAATGCAAAAGGGAGTGGTAGGAAGGGGAATAGTATGATGGGATCAGGAATTATGGGGGGAAATTTTGTTTAGGGACATGTAGGAGGGTTTGGGGATTTTATAAGGTAGGATTTTGGGGTTTTACATTTGACAAATGAGTGAAGGGGATAGGGAATAGGAGTTTAGTAACATTTTATGGTAGGGAAAAGATAGGGAAAAATGGGATAGGGGGGAAGGGAACGATGGAAAGAAGGGAAAGGTGAAAGGGAGGAGGAACCTTGGCATCAACACAACAAATTTGCAACCCTAAGAGCAGTGGTTTTGATGATTTCAAGTGGTAGGGTTTAGGAGTTCCTATTGCAACTATAAACGGCCATAAACCATCATCATATTCACAAAATTTGATGAGCAACCGAGATGTCGACCCTATCTGGAAATTTCAAGGGTTTCAAGGTGATTTGTTGCAAATTTGGAGCCAAACGGAGCCTTTGTGGGTGTACGCCGCGCAGCATACCCAATGCGCCGCACACATGTTGTCTCAACACTATGTGGTCGCAACCTGTGCGCCGCACTCCCTCTGTGCGCCGCGCCCCTCTTGCCTGTGCGCCGTGCCCCTCTGGCCTGTGCGCCGCGCCTATGAAAACACCTCCAACCTCATTCAAAACGCGTGCTTGCACTCACAATCTCTTTGAAATGCTTTCTCTCTATCCTTGGTGTGCAAAATGACATTATTCCTTATGGAAATTATTTATAAAGACATTTGGAGTCATAGGTTTGATTTTTGTTTCTTCAAAACCCACTTTGATAATGTTTTATTTTGGCACTTTTTCCTGATTTAATTCAACTCTGTATTTCACTTTTCCCTTTGAATGTTTAGCTAAAATGATGAAATTTTTGGCACTTTTTGCAGGGGTTGCGTGACATGGAATTTGGCCATGGAAACCATGACTGCGCCTAAAGATATCAACTTGAAACATTTTTTTGAAAATTATCACATGACACACTATTTGACTTTTCTTCAAAACAGAGTTTTGAAGAACAGTCGTAAACTGTCAACATGACAATGAAAATATTTAAATCACAACTTTGTAAGGGCCTCCCTCTGGCCTGCATGGCTTTATTGGACATGGTTGAAGACCAAATTGACTAATCCCTAGACCTAATGACTGAAAATGACTCTTGTCCATTAAAAGATCAAACATTGACTGTTATGGACTTTAGTGAACATTGATGAAAATACCTAAGCCAGCAGGTGCCAGACATGAGGGGAAATGACTGACAAGACATTTCCGTCAGATTATGGCATGCCCCTAGAGGAATGCAGCTGAGTGAATGGAGCGAGAATCCTAAAAATGAAATGCAGAAAGAGTTTTGATCTCTGACGGAGTACTGACAAGACCAACTCTAACAAAAGCTAAAAAGTGTTTTCTTAGGATTTAGTGAAATTCAAAACCTTTGGCACTTCTCAAATACTCTTCTCAAATGTAACAAATTTTCTTCATTAGTTTTAAAATAAACAGTAATTTCATCTAGATAGATCACAATAAACTAGCCAATTTCATCAGCAAGGGCAATATCCATTTCTATTTGAAATGTGGCTCCAGCATTCATTAACCCAAAATGAATCTTCACATATATGAAGGTACCCCATGGATTAGTAAAGGTTGTTTTATATTGAGCATTAGGTTGAACTAAAATTTTACTGTCGCATGAGAAATATTTTAATAAAGAAATCTTAGAAGATACAACTACCTTCTCTAGAATATGATCCATTTTTGGTAAAGGGTAGTTTTCCTTTAAGGAAACTTTATTAAGGTTTCTAAAATCTATGCATAATATGATTTCACCTATTTTCTTCCTAGTTGGTACTATTTTGGAAACCCATTTAGAGTACCTAAGAGGGACTATGATTTTAGAATCACATATTCTTTTAATTTCTTTCTCCATCAGAGGCATCAGTACTCAATATTCTTCAAAGTTTTTGTTTAAATGTTTTTGATCCTCTTTAATTGGAATTTCATGTTGTATAATATAAGTATCATAAGTTTTTAGATCTTCATATCTCCAGGCAAAAACATCACTGAATTCTTTGAATAAAGCAATTTATTTTTGTTTTTCAGCAGTTGGCAATGATTTGGACAGTTTTATGATTTTAGGATCTTTCTCATTACCTTTGTTGCACTCTTCTACTGCTGCCCCTGTGGGCTCAATCTTAGGTTTCTTATCCACATCATTGAAATCAAATAATTATTCCAGTGGAACTAAACCTATAGGTAAAACATTATCCTTTAACTGAAGTGTTTTAAACTCCTCTTTCTTTGGATCTATCTCAAGCAATTATAATTTATTTACAAATTTATTAATATGCATATTTACATATCAGTTGTCTAACTGCCTTTCTACACTAGAAAGTAAAACTATTTGATTTTCTAATTCGCACTCTAAGTCTATACTATCATCTTTATATCCATCCTTACACTACAGAAAACTTTCGATTTGTTTATCATTTCCAAACACATACCAATACTTCATATTATCTGGTGCAGCTGGTCGATGTTTCACTTCCACTGTATATTGCCAATTAGGGTAAGGAATTTGACAGGAGTTGGCTGAAAAAGGCAGACTAGTAGCCAAGATATTTTGATTTCTAGGAATTAGAAAGGTCATATTCCACAAAATTCTCTAGAAAATCAAGCACAACATTTGTGTATGCTCTCAATCTACGGTGTTTGGCGGAATACTCTCTTTTAATTTGTTTAATAATTAACTCGACATCCCCTTGAATGGAGATTCTCTTAGCACCCAATTTTTTCAACAATTGCAATCCAAATATAAGAGCTTCATACTCAGCTATATTGTTTGTACATTGAAAATTGAGCTTGTATGAATGACCTTCAGCATGATTTTTTCCTATGTTTGCAACCCACACTCCTACTGCAGAACCAACTTTGCTACAAGATCCATCAAAGCTCATGTTCCAAGAGATTGATGAAGAGTGTTTTGTTCTACTTCTTGTGTTTGGTTTTCATCTGGTTTAGAAATATCAATTTCTTCTTTGGAAACCTAGGTGTTGATGTCTCCATCATTATAAAGAATGAAAGAGTCTAAATCTGAGTGCAAAGAGTAGAGAGGATAATTGTGAGGCTTCTCTTAACTACTCACCATGAATTTCATCAAAGTTTCCCTATACAATCTTCTTCGTTAACCAAATACTGGTATGGTGGAAAAGGTCATATCCATTTGTAGGGTCCCTTGTAGCTTTTCTCTCCATAAGCGTGACAACAACATGCCATACTTAGGGGGTATATCTGCAACCACTATGTCCATTATTATACTTTTGGCTAGGATTTGAGCTAAAGTAACACACATGTCTTTAATGAGACCTAAACATCTTACTTTGCTAGAATCAAAGGAATATAAGTGTTTATAAGGCCTGGTAATGTCAAGTCCTAGTTTTTCCAAAACATCTTTAGGCATTAAATTGTGGGAAGCACCTGAATCCAGCATAGCATTATGGAGGATCTTCTCATGAATATTTAGCTCGCTAACATAGAATGGAGGAACACTCCCTTCCTATGGTTTTCCCTCAACTTCTAGCCCAAATAAGAGGTAACACCTATCATCATTCAAATTAACAGAGTCTATGTTTTCCCCTATGTTTAGAGATTTCATCACTTGAGGTCTGTACATATTCTTGGTCATTAAGTCTATTAGGGGAATAGGAATTTTTAGTTTTGCTAATTCATTCTCAATGTTGAATGATGTTTGAATCTTAATCAGGTTGGGAAAATCAGATTGATCAGTAATTTCTTTTGATATAAGCTCTTTTTGTTGATTTGTGGTTGGGATATAATTTTGAGTAGTTGTGGAAACACTATCAACTATATTTTTGACAGGCATTTTTACTTTCTTTTTGCCATAATTATCAGCAGTTTTCTTAGGAAAATTATCTGTGGTCATCCTAGCATCAGTTCCAGATGATTTCTTAGCCTGATCCTCAGGGTTTTCACTGTTGAGAGTGTCTGAAGTCTTTTTTCTCCTAAGGTTTTACTGTCTATGAAGTTCCATTATGGCATTCTCAAAACCTTGTTTATATTCATCTAATTCCTCAGAGTCAAATTCGGTTTGAGCTAGGAGGAAAATTTCTTCCTCCTCTTGAGTGAGAAAAACAGATTCATCATCATTTATTCACATCATATTTATTTTCCTGTCATCTAAATCTTCAATAATATTACCCTCATCATCAATATAGCTTTCCTGAAAAGGAGGTCAGACTTGATGGTATGGACCCTTTTCTTCTCGTTGTTTGATTTGGGGAATATTCCTTTTGAAGTTTTGATTCCTATTTTTGGCAGTAGTTTGATTTTATCTCAATTGAGTTTGATCATTTATGTTTACTCTTTGCATCATATTTTCCACTACCCTACTAGGTTGTCAATTTTGTGATGAGAAGTAGAAGTGGAGGTTCTTCTTTAATGGTAACCCTGTGTTCAAATTTTAGTTTTTCCTTCTTGGCTAAGATGTTAGCTTCAACTTTTATAACATTGGCTTGCATTTCTTCCAAAGTTGATAGGTATCTTTCTCTAAGTTGATACTCCATGTATACATCAAATCCATCAGAAAAAATCAATTAAATCTAGAACAGAGGAGGTTTTGATGTCTGTAGGAATTGCATTGTAAACAGCATTAAACTCTTCGCATTATTCCTCCACAGTTTCATTGGGTTTTCTTTTAAGTCTTTTGTATTCATTTAGGTGTTAAAGTTTATTTTTCTTGATTTCCCATCTAGCTAAGAAAGTTTGATGGAATGCATCAAGGTTGGCTATACTTCCTACAGGTATACTCCTAAACCATTTTTTCACATCACCTCCTAAACTTTGAGCAAACAATCTCATCTTTACATTAGCCTCATCTACTTCTTCAAGGCAAAAAACATCATTCATTATATCCAAATGTTGTCGAGCACCATGAGAACTAGTGTTATCAAACGTTAGAATTTTTTATTGATATTCTGCAGGCATAACATTTAGCTGGTCTGGTAACACCAAAGGTGCATACCTAGCTGCCATAGCTGGTGTGAGAATTTGTCTGGAAGATGGACCTATGGAAGGTATAGTTATAGAAACTATAGGGATAGTATGAACAATAGTCTGAGTTGTTATAGGTGAAAAAGTAGAGACTATAGAATGAGTAGTTCTAAGGGGTTGTAGATTGATAGACTAGGAAGATTGGGTGGACAAGCAAGCTGATGCAATTGTTAAAGCTGAAAATTCAAGAGATTGTTAAATATAAGCTTCTTTAATGTCTTGGTCCAAAAACGAGACTAGACCATGTAATTTATCAAATTGTTGTAGGTATTCTAGATCAGGATCTAATTCAGGAGGCTGAGTTTGGGGTATATATGGTCATGGTAAAGCTTCCTCAATGATAGTCTGATCTACAAAACTCTCAAATTTTGTCCTAAACAAAGTATGCTAGAAAGTCAAATCAAACTCTATGTCTTGAATAGTTTCAAACTTCTTAGGAAGAGATTTGTACCTCTACAAAGGACTATTACTACCCTGGATCTCTGTAAGACTTCTCTTTCTCACTAATTTCTCTAGATTATCTAAAAATTCAGCAAGGTTGGGATCTGGGTGAGTTCTAGTGAAAATTATTTTAGGAGCCAAATCTATTAAAAACCCATCAGATGAATAATAAAATTAAAATTAATAACACACTTGGATATATACAAATATTACAACCTCGGATCATGTATTTCATTGTGATATAAGGGTTTTGATTTATTGAAATACTGATTTACTACTAGGGAATAATTATTTTCAATTTAAAGAGTATTCATCCCCAGTATGGTCACCACTATGTTGTCATTCTATATTTTTGAGGTTGAGGGAGTAAACAGATAGGACAACATCAGAACCACTTTGGAAGCTAGGACCTAGCCCTACCAACTTCAGAGAGGGATCTCTCTGTAAAATTTAGCTATGTTTGCTGTAAATTTTAGACTAGTTATTACTCTACTGATTATTTTTTATTGAATTTATTGGTTGATTAAATTGTTATAATTCCATTGGGATATGGAGTCTAAATATTAACTAGATCTACATCAAATTTTGAAGGAGTTTCACAAGGAAAGCTAGGTTGCACTAGTTGGATCTTTCAGAATTTTAAATGGATTATGAGACAGAAGAAATGTAAGATTCAGTTGAAACTAAGGAGCAATGAATAATTCCTTAATTTGACTTCAGCAAAAAACATGTAAATTACTAACAACCAGAATAGGGTGCTGTGTGTAACATATCCTATTCATCACAATTTTTGTTATGCAATTAAAATTTCAAGAGATAACATAGAAAGGAAACAATGATCAAACACATAAACAGGAGAAAAACATCACCATTTCATACACCACATGAATCCTATGAAAATTTCGTTGTATTATTGATGCTTCCAGCAACTGGGAAAAATCACAATTTGTAGAGGAAAATTATATTTAACAATCAACCATTAATACTTCAAACAGTGAAGTATTTATAATAAATAATTACAAAATCGTTGTCTCAACCGATAGTGTATTATTAGCATTATCCTAAATGATAAAATTGATCTTTGGAAGAAAGATAGGCAAGGTAGACAACTGCATGAAGAGGTGGCTCTGGTTTGGTCGATTCGGTTGATGAATCAGCCTAACACTATGTTCCACTGGCTATTGTGTTGGATGTTGTTTTTACTGCATCCGAATTACTTTTTAATCCAGTAAATCACATAGTTCCTCAAACATTTTTTCTTCCGGAATGGTTAATTTAATTACCCTCTGGTAAATCTCATCAACGTCAATATACTTTGCAAAATTTGGCTTTATTGTGAAGACATGTTTTACCTCATTCTGGATAAAAAAAAGTCATTTTCCACAGTCTCTAAGAATGCTCTTGCTGTCATGCTTCCTTTTATACCACTGAATTTGATACTACTTCTGGCCACTTCTTTCATATTCACAACATAATCTTCTTGAGTAATTAGTTTATCATTAATCACATATATGTTTGGTAATCCTTTCTGAATTAATGCTTCAATCATGTTGGAAAACCTGTTCACTCCCATCTCTAGTGTTTCACTTCTCTCTTCCAATTGATCAATCAGATTTCTTTTAGTCAAAACTTTATTGACTTCTAATATGGTGGTAGTCCTATCACTAATTCCTAATTCTTCAAGTTCATACTTGTTCTTTGAATTCAGGAATTTGATGATTTTGGAGGCTTCTGTAGGCATATATCCCATCTTTTCCCTTACTTGAACAATGGTTCCAGTGGGCTTTTGTATCAGTTCTTTCTATTCAAAAATGATTTTGATACATGGCCAAACCTCATTCATGGAATCAAGAATACCCATCCAAATGGTTTCCTTGGCTTGGGCCAAGGTCTGACCAATTGATGTATCCTTCTCCAGCTTCGGTCACCTCTCTAGAAGCCTTTGTCACTTTTGCACTTCAACTAGAAGAGAAGCTTCAATTCTAGTTTTCTGCTCTTGCAGAGCTTTGAGCTGCCCATTCATTTAAATAATTTCTTATGACTCGATTGAAATATTTTCCAATGTTTTTGTCACTTGTTCAGAACTTGTAGTTTGAGTGGAAGAAGTTGTTGCAGTTGTTGTTCCTGTAGATTGGATTTGAGTGATGGGTATACAATCCAAGGGGACTATGGCTACCCTTTGACTCTGCTCTTTCTCTTTGATCATTTTCTCCATTTCTGGCTCCATCTGTCTGATCGAATATTCTACTCTATGATTAGCTTCATCATGTCATCTTTCTGCGTCTCATTTTCTTCAATACCTTTAGTCGAAGCATCCTCTGTGGCTGATAGTTTCAATGACTTTCTCAATGCTGCAATGTCAAGATTTTTCTTCTTGATGATCTCCTCTGCAGCATTAATATATTTAGGATCATATCCTTTCTTGAATACCAAATATTCCAAAGATTTGATCCTGTTGTCCTTTGCTAAAGAAGATACCTTTTCCATTTTCAACTAGAACTGAATGTTTTCATATGAAACCTGTAGCTTAGATAATGGCATGGCAGTATTAGTTAAGGTAGAGGAAATCATCTCAAGTTATGTCCCTATAATACTAGTGTATTCCCTCATTGTTATTAGTGTATCCCCCTTATTTTTATTGTTGTGCCCCATGGAAGCCCACTATTCCCTCATTTTTATTAGTGTAGCCCCCTTATTGTTATTGTTGTTCCCCATAGAAGCCCATTATTGTTATTGTGGTGCCCTTACATTATTATTGTTATGTCAGCTCTGATTATATTGTGAGGCCTTAGACTCCTATATATAGAAAGGAGGTTGTGTCATTCGAATCATCCAAGAATTTTCATTTGTGTAATGTAAAGGAGGTTTCCCCCTCAAAGAGACTTAGTTGTAAGTCGTTGATTTATATTTTCTATCTTTTTGTGAGCTGGTTTCATAACATTTGTAATTAGAGGTTTGGATTCTAGGGTTTCGCAGCTCCAAACAGGCCATCATGGAAGTTTCGCTATAAATTTTTCTATATGACGTTTCAAAAGTTAAAAAAAACCATTTGAGCAGAAATCATTCTAAACCTCGGGTTTGAATTTGAGATCTTGTCTCACTATATTTTCGGAGATATGATCTAAGCAAGTGTTGTGCTATACAACAACCCCCCATTTCATAAAATTTATTTTCAAAACTATAATATGAAATGGGTCCCTTTTAGATTTAAATTGGTATCAACTTGTCTTTTCTCAAAAGGTCCGGAAGCAAAAAAAATATTATAAAACCTTTTGAATAAACAAATAATCGGTCTTACAATAAAAAATGAATAATTCTTCGTTATTGTGATAAAGCAATCGCAAGATCGCATATCGCAATAACCAAGGATGCATAACAAAGAACCCAGTGGTTTTCCCCGATGCAACGAGCGCAAGTAACTATCGGCTATCAGGAAGTAAGCAATCATCATAAAGACCCCTCCCTTCACTCCGATGCGATATCACTATCGGCAATCGGGGAATGCGACATGAATGCAACAAAAGGCTCCTTTCTTAAAAGCTCCCGATGCGAATTAGCGATATAGCTATCGGTGATCAGGGATTCCACAGTAATTTAAATGAAAACACTCAAGCACTCCTCTGATTGCCGATTGCGATAAAGACTAAGTGCGATTTTCAAAAAGGATTGATACGGCGTGGATATATTGTCTTAAATATTATTTAAAGCCGTTTTCTTCCCGATAGTGATTCACTTACGCCTAACCGCCAAAAAATCAAATCCACGCTTAAAGGCACTATTCGGCAAATAAAGGATATGTTGAACATTTAAATGATTGATAGGTTTAAACGGCCAATTAATGGAGTAGTTATGCCAAATCTCCTCAAAGATTGTATCCGCGGGAGCCTTATGTTAATCCTCCATTATCCATCAATTGGCATAATTCTTTCATACTTGGTTTTCGCCATCTATTCTCTACATTACGTTCATGTTATCTCCTGTGCAGAAGTCCTCCGCAGTAGCAAGTTCGGGCCAAACGGGGAAGAAATCTAAGAAATTTGGAACAACCTCAGCCTCTCCGGTAACAGGACAACACGCTGCAGATCAGGGACCAAGTAAAAAGGGATTAATTTCGGAAACCACATGTCTTGGTCTCGATAATACTACTTGGCAGAGCATCTACAACCTGGTCGAAGCTGAAGAACCACAACAAACATTGGTACAAGCTACAACAGGTTCGAACCGGAAATCTGATGCTACTCTAAAAGATTTGGCCGATTCTTACCTGCACAGGATAGCAGCTCGAGAGCAAATTCTCCCATGTACAGATGTGGTTAGATGGGTAGTTGAAGCAATTCCAATTACGAACAGAAAATTCTGCACTATTGATGGGAGAGTATTCAGTTCGTTCCAACCCAATGATTTGAAACAAATGTACCATTTCCCGAACTAGAGAAGAAGCATAGCGAAGCATTTCTGGAGAAGTTCAGAGATGAAAATGAGACCAAGTCAGCGCCTATACGGGAATGGAGACAGAACCCAGCGAAGCACAAGCATGAGTCTTCGGGTAAGTACTCTGTCGACTCCTTATGTTCTCCTTATTGTTATGCTGGAGCCATGATGTGTCGAATTTGGCGATTACATGACTTCTCAAAATTTACCGTAGAGATGGTACCTTTGATAGAAGCAGCATGCAATAGTCAAATCATGGATTGGGCGAATATATTTTCTGATAAGTTGGCGACAACCATTCTTGACTTTAGAAATAAATCCCGTGTTACTGATAGATTCATCCCTCCATTTTAGTTTAGTGCTTATATCCTAGACACCCTCTGTTTTAATTCCAAGTTCCCTGTGCTAGAGTGGAGATGGACTCCACAGGACCCTATGCCCATTCATATCTATCATCAGAAATTATGGAAAGCCCATTATAAACACCACCTATACCAAGTCTGCAATGGCTTCATGCTACCTATTTACTATGCAAGTTTTGATAAACCTGCTCCTAAAATTTCTCCTCAAGCAGATATTGACCTAACAGCCTTAGGCAACTGGTTCGGAGAAGAAAAATTTACTTATGTAAGAATTTTTGGCATCCAGGCCAAGCCTCACATCCTCCCCTTATATATACCGGACAAACTACTAGCTCGCGAGATAGCATACCAGCTTACATCCTCGTCAGCTACGAAAATTTTAAGGAATTCAAAGAAGCAAGTCTGGCCTCCTTTTCCTCTAAGGTGTGGTGTCTATACTCTGCATGATTACAAACATTCATAGAAAGAGGCAGAAAATATTAATATACTGAATCTCGCCTCCCTTCCAAATAGACGATATGATCCCAAAAAGGTCGTCTATAATGTTCTAGAGCAGGCCAAACTCACTAAATTTGAACATAATGAGGATGAGTTTGATGACCTGTTCTCCTCGGCTGAATCACTATCTCAAGTGCAGGCGATAGCTAAAATGAGATATCATGACGACGGGTTAGTTGAATTTAACAAACTTAGGGAACATAGGTTGCAAACTATGCCCCTAGATTTGTTAGCCACTGCCCCAATGACACAGTCGTTCCAGCCTGAACAGCAACTTACCGATGAACCCCCTGCTACATCAGCAATTTTTGAAGAAGTCCAAAGAAGAGAGCAGGAGGAACTTCAGAGGTTAGAACAAGAGGAAGCACAGAGGAAAGAGCAGGAGGAAATTAAAAGGAAAGAACAAGAGGAAGTTCAAAGGAAAGAACTAGAGAAAATACGTGAGGAGGAGTAGAAAAAACAGCAGGAGCATAGCAGCAAAGAAGTGAATGTCGACACTCAAATTGACCCGAGATTTCTCTAGGAATGGAAAAAATTTCATTTAATTATAAGCAATCTTGAGAGTTCAAGGGATGTCGATACAGCCAAAGTGGCCGATACACGGGATACAACATTGAAAGAGGTTCCGAGAGAGGGAACCAGTGGTCTACCCCCTACTACTAAATTAGAAATAATTCCCAAGGATCCTTCAGATCAAATTGTTTTGCAGGTGGAGGATATTCCACCATTAGATGTTTTCTATAGCCTGAAACACAAGGCTGTAATAAAGCGAAAGAGGAAGAGGAGAAGGATTGATCAACCTTCCCTGTTCCCTGAACAAACAGTAACAACCAATGTGGTTTGGAAGGAGGAATTAGGTCCTTTGGATGACCTGACAAAGTTGTCCCAATATGTTGGGGCCCATTCAGTGGCCACCATGGACAAGGCATCGGAGGTGAGCAATTTGTTGAAAGAAAAGGATCAGGCGATCGCTTCATTACAAATACAGTTATCGGAAGCATAGCAGAAAGCAGAACAACTACAACAACAATTGTCAGCACAACAACAGTTAAATGACCAATTGAACAAACAGTTGCATGAAGAAAAAAAAAGGGCAGATTTAGGTGCAATTCAGAGATAGAAAGAACTATTGGAGGCATTGTCAAAATTGAAGACAATGAATGAACAGATGGTGAAAGCAAAAGATGAGCAAATTGCTCAGTTATCAACTCAAATAGAGAAGTTCAAAAGTCTTCCCCAACCAGCCGATATCAGAACAGAAGAAATGCAGATTAATAAGGCACTGATAACACAAATAAGATTATTGTGTCATAATATTGCTCAAGTTGAACCCCTGTGTGACATCACAACATCTGTAATAGATAAATCAGTCGATGCCAGACAGGACTTGGAGCTGGCCGATGAGACCTTAATGGATTTTCTTACTTGGCAGGATACTAATGAGGGATAGGCAGCGAACTTGCCTAAAATCTTAGAATCTCACAAAGAAATTCTATTTATGGAGTGGCAGTCCCAATTGATGAAGGCAGAGAGAGCAGTTTCTAGATGCAAATTATCTACCGGCAATTTCATTGATTTAATTAACAATACTCTCTACTTATCTAACATGATTTCTCAATGTATACCAGGTAAATTTCTATCGGCCAAACCCTTGGAGCAGTCATGTTACCAAGAGTTAGAAAGAATGGGAGATTGATCGCAGGGATTAAAAGTTTGACTTAGGACACCTATTGGTTGTTCCTAGTAAAACCATACAGCCAGAGAGCCGCCCTCAAGTGCCTAACAATGCAATCGGGTGTATCCTTCCCGATATACACGATGCCACCTATGCTGCTCAAATCAATTCTCATCTTAGCCGCCCTCAAGAACTGGAACCAATGCTGGCGATATGCCAACTCAGGTCCAAAGGCGAACAACCAGAGCGATGAATCATGCTGCCGACTACCAGATTGCTGTGGGGAAGATATTTAGGATCGAGTTGTACCAATTTAGTAGCATTTTGATTTTGTATTTTTTTAGTTTAATTTAGTATTTATAGACCCTTTCATGTATTTAGAAAGGGTCGTAAGTTTTTGTATATGACTTAAGCCTGAAGTTGCACTATTGTACTTCAGGCATATTCTTTTATAAAGACTTGACCAATCATTCCAATTTTGATAACGAAGCTTTTATGTGGATGTGCACTACTGCCTTTATTTAAAAGTATTTCTGAGTCGGAAGAAGAATTCAAATTGTGATTGATGTTGGGAATGATTTGCAGCTCATATGGTACTACTATCTATGTCTGAATTCATTCTTTTTATATGAATTGTTATTTGATCAGTTTTGCTATTATTGAATACATGCATGTGTTTTAACAGCAATCTTTATACTTTCCACTATTGGATGTTTACAGTTTGCTTTCCTTCTAATCTTACATGTATCAGTAATATAAAAGGAGAAGTGTGACAATGTTTTATTAATTACTTCATTCAACTACTTGAACGAAGCAATTATCATTTAAATTAATGTCTATGCTTATTGAATAGTGTCATCTATATCCCTATCGACAAACATAGATCATCAAACGTTGCACTTAAGAATAGAAGATTCCCGGGATAAAATAGCCATTTCTGTTTTCGCTTATAGATTAAGTCATCCATTCATTATCACTTATTAGAAAACCAATCAGTCATCCACCCCTTTTATTCATTACTCGGAAACTGGTCCCATTATATCCAGTCAGAGCCACCATCCCAAATGGAAAAGGAGTTGTATTAAGGTCCGGACCGAGTGGTTATGCCCCAATGTTGATGAAACGATTTTCGGGGCATCAACTTTTTTGGCGCTAGAAGGAGGGCCATCAACTATGAATGGCGAGTAAATCAAAACCTACAGACCATTCTCAGAGTAAATCACCCTCCACCTCACCTCGGACCTCTCGTTTGCATTCTGGGACTCCAGTGTCCAAACGAGAAGAAGAGGGATCAACTACCATTGCTCAACCCCATCATACTTCAAAACGTTTAAGTCCAGAATCCCCTGAAGTTCACTCTATCATCCAGAAACTTCAAGGCTTTTCCATATCTCCTCAGAGATCTGAAGTATCTCAAGGCAGTGAGACTTCGCAATTCCGTCTTCTTCACCCTCTCACCAGACTTCAAAGTGAAAAACTTGGCATTGAACCTGCTGAGTTTCCTTTACCACAAAGGAAAAAGGCTAAAAAGAACACTGAAGGTTCTAGTAGTGAGACCTTTTCTCCGTCGTCTTCCATCTCATCCTCTCCAGTGCGAATTCAAACATCCACTTCCCCATTACATATTATTGTTCACCAGGGATCACCATCTTCAACATCGCAACCTATTCAGTCTTCAATACCACCTCCTCCCCAAGCACCTGGAACTCCACAAGCAATCGTTGGTACTCCCAAGATGGCTCTGAATCCATGGAACAGCCCTGGTGCGATCACTATGCCAGCACCATTGCATCCATTACCTGATTATCCTGAGAAGTGGTTACCAAAGTTTAATCCAGACGCTGGAACATTAGCTGAGGAACACATAAATAATTTCATGTTGTCAGTTAATCTAAAAGGAGTAACAGAAGAAGATGTTGTGGTTAGGCTTTTTCCCTATACTTTACAAGGATCAGCTGGGTCTTGGTACTTTTCCTTGCCCTCCGGATCCATGACCAGTTGGAATATCTTTCAGGAGCAGTTTCTTACCAAATATGGTGATTATAGATCCTTGGCGACCTTGATTAATGATCTTTCAAATCTAAGGATTGAATCCAGAGAACCGATTAAGGAATTTAACTCTCGATTCAATAAGCTCTTGAATAAAATCCCCACCAATTCCAAGCCAAGCGAGCAAATTAGAAGCGAGTGGTACATCACAGCCTTGCCTTCAAATATAGCTATTTTTGTAGATAGGGCTGGGAAACCAACTTTAGTCGAAAACATGAAAGAAGCCCTCGCTATGGAAAAATGTATTATCGCTTTGGAAAAGAAAGCTGCCCTCGAAGATAGGGAATCCAAAAGAGTTTCTTTCAAAGATGATTCAAAGAAAAAAACCCCCAAAGATTCATATGATATGGAGGGCCTACAAAAATTCCTCAAAACAATGTCAAATGAAATGGTTGAAATTAAAAAGCAAGTAGCAGAAACTTCAACAAAGAAACCATATAGGAATTTTAAGAAACCTGAGTCAAAACCACCAAATGTCATATCTAATGCAGATTCAGACCCAGAAGAAGAAGAAGAAGATGAAATAATTTCGCCATCCGATGAACTCGTAGAAGAGGAAGTTTTTGAATGTCATGGAATGTGGGACTTCATATTGCCTAACTCTGATGCAGAGAATGAACAAGAAGTTTTTCCTGTGACTACTAGGAGCAAAAGTGTCCATGAACCTGTCCAGGTAAGTTCAAAGAAAAGGAGTGCAGGTGCTAATACTACAATGGAAAAGGTACCCACAAAGAAGTCGGCTGCAACAGTACCTCAAAACCAACATCGTACTCAAATACACCTTCAACATCCAAGACGTTAGTAGTATCGGATTCAATGGATTACAATATTGTTGATGATATGAAGAAGACTAAGGCAAACATCACCATGTTTGAACTTAGAAAATTAAAACATCAGCTGAAATTGCTTCTAAAGGAACTAAATGATGTTCCTTCTTCACCTCTTCCTAGTGCTAAAGCTGCAAATGATTCAGGACAAGCACCTTCTCGTAGAGTTGAGGCTACTGATACAATTCTAATTGGAGACTGATCAAATTCCCATACCCCCCCTTTCCTCTTAACCTACGAAATCTATAATCGAAACCTATACAATTGTTTGATTGACTCAGGGGCATCATCTAATATAATGCCAGCTTCAGTTTGTTCTAAACTAAACATAGAACCCCAAAAGTCTTCAATTCACATTGTGCAGTTAGATAGAACCAAAGTCTAGGTCTTAGGGGAAATAAACTCTGTAACTATCAGGTTATCAGCCGATCCACGAGTAGTTCAAAGAATTGATATCTTAATCGATGATATACCTGAATTTTATGGTTTAATCTTGAGCAGGGATTGGTCTGAGAAGCTCCATGGGTATATTTCTACCGATTGGTCTCATATGTGGCTACTCTATAAGGGAAAGCCAAACCAAATAAAAATCAATCGGGAGAAACATATGACCCATACTGTCACAGAATTTGAACAGGAGAATCAACCAATAGCATTTAACAATAATATTTTGGGGAATTATTCTTCTGAATCATTCTTTGGCGATTATATTGCCCAACCATCACCTTTCTCAGTAAACAATTTCACATCCCAGATCGAAAGTTTTTCACAAACAGATAGATCAAGATGTGTTAATGTTGCTGAGAACACTGTAAATAAGATTGTAGATAATTCTTTATTTTGGTCTTTATATTTTGACGGTTCTAAATGTAGTGAAGGATCAGGAGCAGGGTCTATTTTAGTTAGCCCTGAGGGAGAAAAAACAATGCTGTCTTGTAGGTTAGAATTTGAATGTACAAATAATACAACTGAGTATGAGGCCTTGGTCCAAGGACTATATAAAGCTATTGGCCTGAAAGTTCAATATTTGAAAGTGTTTGGCGATTCAGAGATTGCCATAAAACAAGTTCGAAATACAATCCATTGTCTCTCTAGTCACCTTAAGCATTATCAGTCTTTAGTCCAGGAACTTATATCTCATTTCTTAGCATTCAATATTTCACCTATTCCCAGATCCCAGAACGCAACAGCTGACTTGTTAGCCAATGTTTCTTCTAAACTCCTGCCTTCCGAAGATTATAGCCCAGATAGATTTTCAGTAGAGTTTACTTTTAGGCCATCCATTCCTGACAATGTCACCAATTGGTGAGTGTTCAATCACGGTGAAGACATCTTACACTTCTTAACTTCCAACAAATCCTACAATGATCAAATCATTGATGAAAGTGATCATGATCTTCAGATGAAAGAAAAGCATGAGGAGAACTCGATACCAAAACCTGTAGTTAAACTTGAGGATCTCTACGATATTAAAGATAGGTTTAAACCGGTAACCAATTCAAAACTCCAAAGTTCCACCTTAAGATTTGAATTGGTAAACCTCAGTACTGAAAAGGACCCTCAAAACATCAATTTAGGATTGGGACTTTCTGCATAAGAAGGGATAACATTCATTAAATTATTGAGAAAAAATAAACATGTCCTCACTTGGAAGTATGATGACCTAAAAACATACGATACATCAATCATCCAACATACCATTCCAATGCTTCCTGAACAAAAACTAGTTCAACAAAAATTGAGAAAAATACATCAGAACTTAGAGAGTCAGATAAAATCAGAACTCAATAAACTCTTAAAAGCTAAGATTATTTTTCCTGTTCGGCACTCAAACTGGGTTTCCAATATGGTGCCTATTAGGAAGAAAAATGGCGACATCAGGATTTGTATAGATTTTAGAAATCTGAATAAGGCAAGCCAAAAATATAATTTCCCATTACCTACCATGGAGCAGATACTCCATTTAGTAGCAGGTTCTGAGCTAATGTCCTTTTTAGATGGTTTTTTAGGATACAACCAAATTTTGGTCCATCCTAATGACAGACTCAAAACTACCTTTAGAACAAAATGGGGAACTTACGCCTATCAGAAAATGCCTTTTGGACTTATTAACGCAAGAGCTACATTCCAAAGAGAAATGGATATAGCTTTCAAAGGATTGATCAACAAAACATTAGTTATCTATTTAGATGACATTACTGTATTTTCCAAGAAGATATCCAATCATTTACATGATTTGAGTCAAATCTTTGAACGATGTAGAAAGTATGGTATCTCACTTAATCCCAAAAAATCCTTCTTTGCTCTGAATCAAGGAAAGCTCTTGGGCTCTATCATTTCCAAAGATGGCATTTATATTGATCCCGATAGGATTAAAGAAATTTCTGAAATTCCTTTTCCTCATAACAAAAAATCCATGCAGTCATTTTTAGGTCAAATTAAGTTTGTCAAAAGATTTGTTCTCGATTTTTCTCACATCATTTTACCATTACAAACCATGATTAAGAAAAATTCAGTGTTTAGATGGGGATCTGCAGAAAATGAAGCATTTGATTCAATCAAACAATCAATAATTAATGCCCCCGCTTTAAGCACTCCTAATTTTTCTAATCATTTCATATTGTATACTATTGCATCTGATTCATCTTATGTAGCAGTACTGACCCATATTAATGATCACAACTTGGAAGCACCAATTTCATTTTTTAGTTCAAATCTTCAGGGTGCGGAACTAAATTATTCCGAAGTTGAAAAACAAGCCTTTGTTGTGTATAAAGTTGTCAAACATTATAGACCCTTCCTTTTAATAACCCATACAAAAGTTATAGTTCCTTTTTCTGCAATAAGGCAATTACTGATCCAAAGGGAATTAGGAGAGAAAAGGGCAAATTGGGTTACAACACTTCAAGAATATGACTTAGAAATCAAGCCAACAAAGATTGTTAGAGGCCAAGGTTTTTGTAGGTTATTAGCAAGAGCATCCAACATTCCAGAATCAGGTGATACAGAGCATATTGAAGAAATCAACCAGATAAGTGTCACTAATTCTGAATCACAATATGCAGACTTGATCTTTTATTTGAAAAATGGATATGCACCTCCTAATATTTTTTATAAAAACAAACAGTTCATTAGGTTAAAGGCAAAGAAGTTCATAATCATTGATGATGTACTTTTTAGGCAAAATTATGATTTAGTTTTATTAAGATGCCTAGAAAAGCCTGAAGCACAAAAGGTTTTGCAGGAATTACATGATGGACCAGCTGGAGGACATTTTGGAGCTGACACAACAGCCCACAAAATCATCCATGCTGGATATTATTGGCCCACCCTATTCAGAGATACTCATGAATATGTAAGGAAATGCCGAAGTTGTCAAATCTTTAGTGGAAGACAAAGAAAACCAGCTTTCCCTTTGCAACCAGTCAATATTGATCAACCTTTCGAACAATGGGGATTAAATGTCATAGGGGAAATAACTCCACAGTCCTCCAAACAACATAAGTATATCTGCTACTGATTACTTTACCAAGTGGGTTGAAGCAATTCCGTTAAAGACACCAAACTCTGAAGGAATTATAGAGTTCATAGATCAATTCATCATTACCAGGTTTGGTGTCCCAAATGCTCTTATTTTTGATAATGCATCTTATTTCTCTGGAAATGCCATGTTTGAGTTCGCTATTAAAAGAGGATTTAAATTAAAATATTCTACAAATTACTATCCTCAGGGTAATGGTTTAGCAGAGTCTACCAATAAAAATATAATCAAGATTATTAAGCGAACTATTGAACAAAATCATAAAAACTGGCATAAGTCTTTAATATTCGCCCTATGGGCTAATAGAATAACGCAGAAGGCCTCCATAGGTACTTCTCCATTCAATCTTGTATATGGGAAAGAAGCAGTATTACCAACCAACCTAATGCTTCCTTCTCTAGCCCTAGTTCAGTTTATTGAAGAAAGCCCTTCTTCTTCTATCCAACTCAGACATGATCAAATCTTAAAACTAGAAGAAGAAAGAGAAAAGGCTAAAATTACTCATGCTAAACATCAGCCGATAATCAAGTCATCGTTTGATTCAGCTTCATCTAGTTCCAAGCAGTTGCAGGTTGGCGATCTAGTTCTGAAATGGGACAAATCCCATGAAGATAAAGGTAAACACACCAAGTTCCAGAAAATGTGGCTTGGACCATTTCAGATCAGCGAAAAGATAGGCCATTCGACATTCATATTACAATATCTATCAGGAAAGAGGGACTCTCTTCCTGTTAATGGCCTCATCTTAAAGAAATTCTTCAATTGAGGAGGTAACCCCTTCTCCTTTAATTTCAGTAGGCTTTATAGTTTTTAGAACCATTAGGAAATAAAGTTGTGAGATATCTTCTATTGGCCTTTGCTATATTGAAAAGTTTCTAAAAAAAAGTAATTCAGATATTTACTTTTGAAAATAGAAGCCTTAAACAAAAAGGGTAATTTCTAGGAAATTAGGTATATTCACATTTTGAAAACCTTATTTTATTTTTGTGAAATATTCTCAAGATTTAGAACTACTGTAAATCATTTTAATGTTTTCAAACTGGCCACAAAAAGGTTATCAATATCAAAACATAAGCTAATTCAATCTTAGCATCTTCAACTCTTACATTGTCATCCATCCTCTCTTAAGGAGAAAATTGTCCATCCTATTCATCCAAGTTTATGATTACTCAGAGTGTAATTCTAAAAAATTTGATATAAAAGATAAGGGGTCTTATTACAAGCCTGCTTACCATGATCATTGGGAAATAATTTAACTGACATTACCAACACTGCATACCAAAACAGGGTAATGGCTTATAAGCATAAGACAAGGGGTCTCATCACGAGCCAACTTGTTCGGTTAGATTACAATCAGTGAATGGCATTGTCAAAACAGCTGGCCACCAAACCAGGACAATGGCTTTTTATCTTACAAAATAATAGAAAAGAAAAGAAATACAAAATATGAAAGCATATTTTGAATTCATTCTTTTAATCATACTCTGAGATGAGAAGGATCATGGACAATCAAATGGTTAAAAGGTATCCTTGTCGAAACTATGGATGTTTGCTGGCAACAGAGGCTCTACCTATGACAAAGGAGTTAATTAAAAAAGGATAAGTTGGAAAGGTGTTTTGTTTTATCATTATCAACCAATAGAGGCTAATTTAAAACTTAGAATGTATTTAATTTTGACAAGAGAATAAATTAGCAAAAATAGCTCTTATTATATTCAGAATGTATGTATACTTAGTTATATTAGAATTTTTCTTTTTGATAAGATGTCTATCTAAACAAAGTTCAAATATTCCAATATTTCTCAGAGATAACTGTTCCTCCCAATGAATCGCCAATTGTTGTGCTATACAACAACCCCCCATTTCATAAAATTTATCTTCAAAACTATAATATGAAATGGGTCCCTTTTAGATTTAAATTGGTATCAACTTGTCTTTTCTCAAAAGGTCCAGAAGCAAACAAAATATTATAAAACCTTTTGAATAAACAAATAATCAGTCTTACAATAAAAAATGAATAATTCTTCGTTATTGCGATAAAGCAATCGCAAGATTGCATATCGCAATAACCAAGGATGCATAACAAAGAACCCAGTGGTTTTCCCTGATGCGACGAGCGCAAATAACTATCGGCTATCAGGAAGTAAGCAATCATAATAAAGACCCCTCCCCTCGCTCCGATACGATATCACTATTGGCAATCGGGGAATGCGACATGAATGCAACAAAAGGCTCCTTTCTTAAAAGCTCCCGATGCGAATTATCGATATCGCTATCGGCGATCGAGGATTCTGTAGTAATATAAATGAAAACACTCAAGAACTCCTCTGATCACCGATTTCAATAAAAAATAAGAGCGATTTTCAAAAAGGATTGATACGGCGTGGATATATTGTCTTAAATATTATTTAAAGCCGTTTTCTTCCTGATAGTGATTCACTTACACCCAACCGCCAAAAAATCAAATCCACGCTTAAAGGGACTATTCGGCAGATAAAGGATATGATGAACATTTAAATGATTGACAGGTTTAAACGGCCAATTAATGGAGTAGTTATGCCAAATATCCTCAGAGATTGTATCCGCAGGAGCCTTATGTTAATCCTCCATTATCCATCAATTGGCATAATTCTTTCATACTTGGTTTTCGCCATCTATTCTCCACATTACGTTCATTTTATCTCTTATGCAAGACTCCTCCACAGTAGCAAGTTCGGGCCAAATGGGGAAGAGATCTAAGAAATTTGGAACAGCCTCAGCCTCTGCGGTAACAGGACAACACGCTGCAGATCAGGGACCAGGTAAAAAGGGATTAATTTCGGACACCACATGTCTTGGTCTCAGTAACACTACTTGGCAGAGCATTTACAACCTGGTCGAAGCCGAAGAATCGCAGCAAACATCGGTACAAGCTACAGCAGGTTCAAACCGGAAATCTAATGCTACTCTAAAAGATTTGGCCGATTCTTACCTGCACAGGATAGCAGCTCGAGAGCAAATTCTCCCATATACAGATGTGGTTAGATGGGCAGTTGAAGCAATTCCAATTATGAACAGAACATTCTGCACTATTGATGGTAGAGTATTCAGTTCGTTCCAGCCCAATGATTTGAAACAAATGTACCATTTTCCCGAACCAGAGAAGAAGTATAACAAAGCATTTCTGGAGAAGTTCAGAGATGAAAACGAGACTGAGTCAGCGCCTATACGGGAATGGAGATAGAACCCAACGAAGCACAAGCATGAGTCTTCGGGTAAGTACTCTGTCGACTCCTTATGTTCTCCTTATTGTTACGCTGGAGCCATGATGTGTCGAATTTGGGGATTACATGACTCCTCAAAATTTACCATAGAGATGGTACCTTTGATAGAAGCAGCATGCAATAGTGAAATCATCGATTGCGCGAATATATTGTCTGATAAGTTGGCGACAGCCATTCTTGACTTCAGAAATAAATCCCGTGTTACTGATAGATTCATCCCTCCATTTTACTTTAGTGCTTCTATCCTAGACACCCTCTGTTTTAATTCCGAGTTTGCTATGCTAGGGTGGAGATGGACTCCACAGGACCCTATGCCCATTCATATCTATCATCAGAAATTATGGAAAGCCCATTATAAACACCACCTATACCAAGTCTGTAATGGCTTCATGCTACCTATTTACTATGCAATTTTTGATAAACCTTCTCCTAAAATTTCTCCTCAAGTAGATATTGACCTGACAGCCTTAGGAAACTGGTTCGGAGAAGAAAAGTTTACTTATGTAAGAAGTTTTTGTAACCAGGCCAAGCCTCACATCCTCCCCTTATATATACCAGACAAACTACTAGCTCGAGAGATAGCATACCAGCTTACATCCTCGTCATCTACGAAAATTTTAAGGAATTCAAAGAAGCAAGTCTGGCCTCCTTTTCCTCTAAGGTGTGGCATCTATACAATGCATGATTAAAAACATGCAGAGAAAGAGGCAGAAAATATTAATATACTGAATCTCGCCTCCCTTCCAAATAGACGATATGATCCCAAAAAGGTTGTCTATAATGTTCTAGAGCAGGCCAAACTCACTAAATTTGAACATAATGAGGATGCGTTTGATGACCTGTTCTCCTCGGCCGAATCACTATCTCAGGTGCAGGCGATAGCTAAAATGAGATATCATGACGACGGGTTAGTTGAATTTAAAAAACTTAGGGAACAGAGGTTGCAAACTCTGCCCCTAGATTTGTTAGCCACTGCCCCAATGACACAGTCGAACCAGCCTGAACAACAACTTTCCGCTGAACCCCCTGCTAGATCAGCAATTTTTGAAGAAGTCCAAAGAAGAGAGTAGGAGGAACTTCGAAGGTTAGAACAATAGGAAGCACAGAGGAAAGAGCAGGAGGAAATTAAAAGGAAAGAACAAGAGGAAGTTCAAAGGAAAGAACTAGAGAAAATACGTGAGGAGGAGCAGAAAAAGTAGCAGGAGAAGAGAAGCAAATAAGTGAATGTCGACACTCAAATTGACCCGAGATTGCTCCAGTAATGGCAACAATTTGATTCAATTATAAGCAATCTTGAGAGTTCAATGGATGTCGATACAACCAAAGCGGCCGATACACAGGATACAACATCGAAAGAGATTCCGAGAGAAGGAACCAGCGGTCTACCCCCTACTACTGAATTAGAAATAATTCCCAAGGATCCTTCGGATCAAATTGTTTTGCAGGTGGAGGATATTCCTCCATTAGATGTTTTCTATAGCTCGAAACACAGGGCTGTAATAAAGCGACAGAGGAAGAGGAGAAGGATTGATTAACCTTCCCTGCTCCCTGAACAAATAGTAACAGCCAATGTGGTTTGGAAGGAGGAATTAGATCCTTCAGATGACCTGACAAAGTTGTCCCAATATGCTGGGGCCTATTCAGTGGCCACCATGGACAAGGCATCGGAGGTGAGCAATTTGTTGAAACAAAAGGATCAGGCGATCGCTTCATTACAAATACAGTTATCGGAAGCATAGCAGAAAGCAGAACAACTACAACAACAATTGTCAACACAGCAACAGTTAAATGACCAATTAAACAAACAGTTGCATGAAGAAAAACAAAGGGTAGATTCGGGTGCAATTCAGAGACAGAATGAACTATTGGAGGCATTGTGAAAATTGAAGACAATGAATGAACAGATGGTGAAAGCAAAATATGAGAAAATTTCTTAGTTATCAGCTCAAATAGAGAAGTTCAAGAGTCTTCCCCAGTCGACCAATTTCATAACAGAGGCAATGCAAATTAATAAGGCACTGATAACACAAATAAGATTATTGTATCATAAGATTGCTCAAGTTGAACCCCTATGTGACATCACAACATCTGTAATAGATAAATTAGTCGACGCCAGACAGGACTTGGAGCAGGCCGATGAGACCTTAACGGATTTTCTTAATTTGCAGGATACTAATGAGGGACAGGCAGCGAACTTGCCTAAAATCTTAGAATCTCACAAAGAAATTTTATTTATGGAGTGGCAGTCCCAATTGATGAAGGCAGAGAGAGCAGTTTCTAGATGCAAATTATCTACCAGCAATTTGATTGATTTAATTAACAATACTTTCTACTTATCTAACATGATTTCTCAATGTACACCAGGTAAATTTCTATGGCCAAAACCTTGGAGCAGTCATGTTACCAAGAGTTAGAAAAGAATGGGAGATTGATCGCAGGGATTAAAAGTTTGACTTGGGACACCTATTGGTTGTTCCTAGTAAAAACATACAGCCAGAGAGCCGCCCTCAACTGCCTAACGGATGCAATTGGGTGTATCCTTCCCGATATACACGATGCCACCTATGCTACTCAAATCAATTCTCGTCTCAGCCGCCCTCAAGAAGTGGAACCAATGCGAGCGATATGCCAACTCAGGTCAAAAGGAGAACAGCCAGAGTGATGAATCATGTTTCCGACTACCAGATTGCTGTGGGGAAGATATTCAGGGTCGAGTTGTACCAATTTAGTAGCATTTTGATTTTGTAGTTTTTTAGTTTAATTTAGTATTTATAGACCCTTTCATGTATTAAGAAAGGGTCATAAGTTTTTGTATATGACTTAAGCCTGAAGTTGCACTATTGTACTTCAGGCATATTCTTTTATAAAGACTGGACCAATCATTCCAATTTTGATAAATAAGATTTTATGTGGATGTGCACTACTACCTTTATTTAAAAGTATTTCTGAGTCGGAAGAAGGAATTCGAATTGTGATTGATGTTGGGAATGATTTGCAGCTCATATGGTACTACTATCTATGTCTAAATTCATTCTTTTTATATGAATTGTTATTTGATCAGTTTTGCTATTATTGAATACATGCATGTGTTTTAACAACAATCTTTATACTTTCCACTATTGGATGTTTACAGTTTGCTTTCCTTCTAATCTTACATGTATCGGTAATATAAAAGGAGAAGTGTGACAATGTTTTATTAATTACTTCGTTCAACTACTTGAACGAAGCAATTATCATTTAAATTAATGTCTATGCTTATTGAATAGTGTCATCTATATGCCTATCGACAAACATAGATCATCAAATGTTGCACTTAAGAATAGAAGATTCCCGGGATAAAATAGCGATTTGTGTTTTCGCTTATAGATTAAGTCATCCATTCATTACCACTTATTAGAAAACCAATCACTCATCCACCCATTTTATTCATTACTGGGAAACTGGTCCCATTATATCCAGGCAGACCCACCATCCCAAATGGAAAAAGAGCTGTATTAAGGTATGGACCGGGTGGTTATCCCCCAATGTTGATGAAATGATTTTCGGGGCATCAACAAGAAGTTAGGGTTTTTGCGAGCTCCAAAATTCCATCGCAAATAGATCATCGTGGAATTTTCTCTATAATTTGTTTTCTACGAAGGTTCAAACTTTGAAATTAAAAACCATTTGAGATGAAATCATGGTGAAGCTCTAGTTCGAATTTCAAATCTTGTCTCGCTATATTTTTGGATCTATGATCCAAGAAATTTAAGGTTTTTGTAGGATCCTTAATTACATCCCAAATATGTGACCTTCGGAAAATCATCATAACTTTCTCTTTGAGTATCAGATTGAAATTTCGTAAGACATTTTAGAAAGAGAATGGATTGTAGTTTTCGATGTAGTATTGTCAGGTCCGAAGGTGGAAATAGTGATACGTGGCACTTCATACAAGTTTGTTCTACTGAAGATGTCTATAATCAGGTCAGTGTGGGAGATTTTACCTAACTCTTTCTTGAAGACTAAAATATTGGTCAAACTTATGGGGCTAGAAAGAGGTTTTCGAGAGATACCATAGGATGAAATTGTAGAGCTTGGAGATTCAAAAGGGCATAGTGAAGCATAATTATCATTAATTTATTCCTTGAAGAAATAAAATGGAAACACCTAGTAAGCAACCCACAAGCTCCACTATGACACATGAAGAAGAGGAAGAAATTCAACATGATATATCAAAATTGCAAAACCAAATGCAACAAATTTTGCTCTCGTAAAAAGTAACAAAAAATGAATTCGAAGCCATGATGAATATTATGATAGATGGTATAAAGAAGGACATGGTATTTTTGAATGATGGTTTAAAATCGGACATGGAAGCAATGATGAATTTCAAGATAGAAGGATTGAAAGAAAGTTTGGCAAAATTACTAGAAGAAAGGTATCCCATTGGTGACAAGGCAATTCGTGAAAATCATGATGAAGACAAATAAATATCAATCACGATTTTAGAGACTCCCATGTGGGGTTTAAGAACCACCATATTCCAAAGATAGAGATGAGGAAGCTTGATGGCAAGGATCCAGTAACTTGGATAGTACAAATGGAGCAATATTTTGATCTACAAGATGTGCAACCCTCACAAAACATACGTATTTCATCTTTATATTTAGAACCCAATCAGTTTTTATGGTATAGATGGATTTATTCTCATAAATGACTTGTCATCTGGTCAACGTTGCTGGAAGAAATGATAGCACATTATGAAGATACAAAGAGCAACACCTTCTTTAGCCAATTGATAGATCTCGAACAAAAGGGTTCAATGGTGAAGCACATTGAAAACTTCCAAAAATTGAATATTAGGGTAACTGATATTCGAGAGAAGCATAGGATTGATGTCTTCATAGGGCCTTTAAAAGATAACATCCAACATGAGGTTCACCTTTGGGAACCTGATTCCTTGGAGAAGGAATTTAGGGTGGTAAGAAAAGTTGAAAGAAAAATTATGGAAAAAATAAAGTCTACCAATCACAACTATAAATATGGAAGTGTTACTAGTCCTAGTCTTCCACAACCTACAAGGTTGACACCAAAACAATTCGATGAAAAAAGAGCAAAAAGGTTTTGTTACAGTTTTGATAGAAAATACACTAAAGGTCATAAGTGTGCAGAGAAGAAATTATTCTACATAGATTGTGAAGAGGAGGAAGAAAAGGAACAAGAAACATCAAGAGAGGAGGATATACACTAGGTACCAACCCCAGCAAAAGAAGAAATGAATCCGAACATATCTTGTAATGTGTTGGCAAGAATTACCACTCCAAAAACTCTCAAGATAGAAGGACATATCAATAAGAAAAAGGTAATATTGTTGATTGATTTCGGTAGTACCCATAATGTTATTCATTGTAAGATAGAAAAGGAATTAAATTGCTTCCTATATCCAACACTAGAGTGTTAAGTGATGGCTGCAAATGGAGGAACCATAAATTTCTCTGGAAAGTGTCGTAATATAAAGTTATCCATGGGAGGATATGTATTGAATAGTCCAATGCTTTCCATTCCAATGGGTGGTGTTGATGTTGTACTAGTAATCCAATGGTTACAATCTTTGGGTACAATAAATTTTAATTTTCAAGAACGTTTCTTGAATTTGTTTTGGGAAGGAAAGGAAGTTCAATTAAGGGGTATCATAGGAAAACCAAGAAAGATAATTAGCTCTAATAGCATGACAAAGATTCTAAAGAAAGAACAATGGCGTGTAGTTACACAATTAAGTTCTCTAGAGGTTCAAACATCGAAATCATCTATTTCTCCAAACCTCCAAAAAGTATTGGACAATCATTCCAAGGTATTTGAGACTCCCAAAGGCCTCCCACATATTCGTGATCATGATCATGTTATTCATTTGATTCCAGGAAGTATTCCTTAAAACATCAGGCCTTAAAGATATGCCTATGCCCATAAGAGTGAAATTAAATGTATGGTTGCAGAAATGCTAGAGGTCGGTATAGTTCAACCTAGTCAAAGTTCTTTCTCTGCTCCAGTAGTGTTACAGATACATTTGGGCACATCAACCCTGACGTACAGATCAGTACTATTAGGGCCCATCAAACCCTAATTCAGTTGTTACATGTCGTAAATGAAGTCAACCATCAGAATGCCTCCTTCCCAAGAGATTCCATGACTGAAATCATCCAAAAACTACCTCTTAGAAGATCAGCGCAGGTAGGCCTTCATTAGGGTGCACTGCAGTGCAGTTCAGTACACTATCTGGGTGCTTGAGCCCTCTTTGGCCTACGTTGGGCGAATTTGAGTGAAATTTCATTGGGGTTTGGGAATATTCTTATCCATTGGGTGCATCTAGAAGCTTCCCAATTTTATCTACTCCTTTGAGCTCAAATTTGGATGAGTTAGAGAGTTAAGGAACATCAATCCCTTTATCCCTTCCTCCATGGAACTAAAACCTAAGTTTGGGAGGGCATTCATTATCACCATTTATGGCATAAATTCCTTCATTCACCTATAAAAAGACCAGTCATCTAAGTGATCAGGGGCTAGAAATCATTGAATTATAGGGAGATGCTATTAGTATGAGACTTGAGTTGGTTTCAAGTATTGTAATGATGTCAAATTGTCTTGCTTGCTATGAGGAGAGGACGTGATTGAACTGGAGGAGTGATACTGAATCAAGAAAATTGGGTTGTAACTCTTCCTTTTACTAATAAAGTGTTCAAAGATTTTTCCATATGTTTGTATTGTCCATTGATGCTTTCATATGTGTATTATGAACTTGATTCCATTCTATGTTTAATCAATAGATCATTATCATATGCTTTGATTGGTTTTTGTCTTATGTCTATGTGCAGGTACTCTTCAAGGGGATTAAGTATGGAAAGGAGCGACAAAATTGGTCAAGGAAGTTAAGAAGTAAGCGAAAGCTATAAGTAGGCTTCTTTATGGTCTTATTTAATCTATTGGTTATAGAAAAGGTAGAGAATGATTTGCACTGTTGTTCTAGACTTAGCTACTAGTCTAGGGGTTTAAGCGTTTATTTGTAGACACTAAAACTTCCCAAAACAAATTGGCAACTCCTCTGGGGATAGATTATCCATCCTAGTAGCTAATCCACCTCCTTAGACACCTTGACATGCTTTACTTGTTGTAATTCATCCATTTGCATTGAATTTTGGTCAAAATTTGAGGTTAGATGACTCTTGAGTGGCCTCACAAGAATCGGCGCAGGCTAGCCTTAGAGACAGTGTGGTGCAATGCACCCTCCAATTAGAGACAGTGCACTGCAGTGCATTTACTCCCTCTTTGGCCTGTTTTGATCTTCCTATGGTTAGATTCCCAACCTTGGAATTAATTTTTTTGCCAAAATTCTTCTAGTTGCTTGTTTGCTGATTGAAAATGGATGTCATGTCTTAGAAAATAGGTTTTCATCTCCTTAGCTGGCCCTAGTTAGACTAGGATTGATAAATGTTTCTTATGTATTTACTTTGTCATTTTCAATCTATAGTCAAAAGTTAGTGTTTTGGTTGATTGATCTTTGTCAAAAGAAAGTGTCGTAAAATCGTCTTTTCCTTTGAAAATTGAATTGTTGTAAAGTCTTCATTCATGAAATATCAATTGATTGATGTGTGCATATGATTAGTCTTTTCGTTGAAAGTGTCACAATTCCTCATTTATTTGAAAACAAAAGTGTCATAAAGTCTTCCTTTCCTTGAAAAGAAATAGTCGCAAAATCATCATTTTTATGAAAAGAGTTTATTGATCGATTGTGCATTAATTTTAATTTTTGTTCATTCACATTAAAGGAAATTGAAAATAAATACATGCATGTTGCATTGAAAAATCTTTTGAATGCTTGATAGGAATGGCTAGGGAAATTGCATTAGATGTGCTCTTTTCTCTTTGTCAAAGATATGATTGCTCTATCCCTACTAGCTAAGGATTTTCATTGTTATATTGAATGGAAAGAATGCTTATCATATTAGTTTCATTTTACGAATTGCAAACATAAATCACATGGTGAACCTTGAAAGGAAAATTCTATAGAAGATCAACTTAAAATTTATCTGAATTTACCTAATGGAGCATTGTCACCTAACAAAAAACATTTAGAGGTCTAGGCTAGAGATGTGTTCCAGCAACGTAAAACAAAGCAGCTATCACTAACTTGTCTGCAATAAATTCTTAGTGTGATACCTCATTCCACGTACATGATTATATCGTAGCTCGTCCACGTACCTTCGCGTATATAGGGTTGTGTTACAGTACGTATAGTATCTGGGAATGCTCTCACTGTACAGTTTTGCATTAGACAACGCTTATATGGATTGGGCCTCCACGTACTTTCGGGTATATATGGGAGGACAACACTAGGTTTCTATCCATCCTTAGGCAACTGAGTCGGCCACCTTGTACACTATGATCCACCGAACACAGCATTCAAGGAGATTGCCTGCCCATAGTTCTTGGTTCGCCAGGAGGTATTCTGCAGTTCACAGTTGCTTGGTAAACATTTTGCCTAGATTATCCCTCTTTTGTTTTGTTATGTTACTTTGATTAAAATAAAATTAATTGACCGTGGATAACATCCTCCATGCTCACTCCTTAGTTGATCTTAGGTTGAAACATATGGCGACAAATCCAGAGTCCACCAATCAAGAAATTCCTTTTGATGCGAATCCTAGTCCTTTTCCTCCTTTCAGAAATTTTGGTGCTCCATATATGGCTACATTGTCCCTTTCGGGATTTACCATTGGCTTGTTAGTATGGTTGTTTTCAACCTCCTTGGTTCAAAATGTCGTGATTTCTCCGCAATCGAGTACACCTCCAACTAGACAAAATCAACCTCCAGTTGATCCTAAGGTTGACCCTTTTCCTTCTTCCTTGGTCGTTTCTTCCTCCTCTTTTTCCTCTTTGCCTGGTGAAAGTATTGGTACTAGTAACTAGGTGGATAAGAAGAAGAAGAAGCAAATTCAGTAGAGGGCCAACCAAGCAACCATTGCTTTGAATGCAACATCTGATGAGAAACTGTCCATCAAGCCTCACAAAGTTTGATATCCATGCCAAATTTGTGCGGGAGACCATATTCTTCGAAATTTTCATGATATTCCTCATATCTTAGAAGAATGGTCTTCCCATTCACATCATCGTGGGTCATCAACTTCTGAAGATCATGTTGGTGACGCACCATCAACTAGTGGTAGTAAAGTTCATGGAAAGAAGGGTAAAGTTAATTTTCCATGTAGGTTATGTGAATGGAATAACCCTATTCACCTTTGTCCCTATCTAGATGAAGCGAAAAAAGTGTTGGATAACCATCCTACTTCACCGCAGCGACTCCCATCTGGTTACAGGAAAATCTCCCTAAATCCTTCACTAGTTGATGAATTGACTGACCAAAATCAACCATCGGTCAAACCCACTCTCTTTGGAAGTGAATCCTATGAGTCTATACCCAACCCAAATCAACAGGTTGAGTTAACAGTTGACCCAATTTCAGCTTCAGTTAATCGTACCTTTCCTGAAGAGAGTGAATATGGTACCACTCAAGTTCTTTTTTTTTCTTTAGATACTAATGAGCTTGGGGGAAATCCTCCTATTCCATCAAGACAGGAGGAAAATCCTCCCACTCTCGTAACTCAAGGGGTTAATTCTCCTGTTCTTACGGTACCCCCTACATGTAGTCTAGTCACTTCCTTTGATTGGAACTGACTGGCAGATTTTGTCTTCCTTCTTATGTGCCTTTTGAGATCATAGTACAGGTTTGTAATATGATTGTATCTGGCACTATTATAGATGAAGGTGCATTTGTGAGTATCCTTTCCTCAACTACTTGGCAAGTGCTCGGTTCACCGCCACTTGTGCCTGTTACCTAGAATCTATTGGATTTTAACAGAGGAACCAGTCAACCATTAAGGATCCTCCCTCAGTTACCCATTACTTTGGGAGGAAAAATCATTTATCTGAATGTGATGGTAGTCCAGGCCCTTTAGATTACAATTTACTTCTTGGGCATGACTATGTTTATGACATGGGAGCTATTGTTTCAACACTCTTTCGAGTGATGTGTTTCCCGCATGAAGGCAGAATTGTCACCGTTGACCAGCTTTCATTTCCCGGTCCAAATATGGCTCCCAGTCAACCATCTTCCCTAAATGGTCCTTTTGTACAAATGGTATCATCCTTGCCACAGGTTAATTATGTGGCAACCTGTTCTATACCTACATCAACTAACGATCAATTCAGTGATGTTGTACATCATGTGCTAGGGGCATTGGAACCAAATCTCTCCTTCATGACCTCTTATGAGTTGTGATCAAAGGAATATGTGGATAGTTATTTTACTGTGTCAACCTCGTTAAAAAATGAAATAACGGGTAGGAGGATAGTTCCTTGTCTTGTGTCAACCTCGTTTAAAAAATGAAACAACTCCCATGAGGATAGTTCCTTGTCTTGTGTCAAGCTCATTAAAAAATGAAACAAGGGTCTATGAGGATAGTTCTTGGTCTTGTGTTGACCTCGTTAAAAAATGAAACAAGAAATATGAGGATAGTTCTTTGACTATGTCAACCTCATTAAAAAATGAAACAAGCCCCATGAGGATAGTTCCTAGTCTTGTGTCAACCTCATTAAAAAATGAAACCACGGAATATGAGCAGAGTTCCTTGTCTTGTGTCAAGAACATTAAAAAATGAAGCAAGTTCCCGAGCTCCAAGTCGAGTCTTTGAGTAGATCTCTTAAAATCCCAGTCGAGTCTTTCACTTGATCTCATAAATGAACCTTCATTCCATCCACCTAATAGCCATGAGTAGTCTACTTAGGTGAATGTAATGAAGCTTGGGGGGAATGCACCTACTAGTAAAGTTAAGTTTCCTTGTAGGTTATGTGAAGGGAATCACCCTATTCACCTTTGTCCCTATCTGGACGAAGCTAAAAAGGTGTTGGATAACTGTCTTGCTTCACCGCAGCGACTTCCATCTTGTTACAGAAGACTCTCCCTTTCATCATGCTGGGGGCATGTAAACCAATTCCAAGCATAGTTTTTTCATTTCAAGCTTGTGTAAACATGAAACTAGATCCAAGCATAGTTCCCTATGGTTCAAGCTTGTGTAAAAATGAACCCATTTCCATTTTTAACCCTCGTGATTTCCATTCTATCAGCCTCTTTCATCAGATGAGCCTTGGTTGTTTTCATCCCATCGCCACCATCCCTATGGCCAATCATACGCTTTCACTTTGTTGTTTTACCCTTTTTTGAGGAACAATTGCAATGAGTGGTCTTATTAGCCAGCCTCTTCACATAAATCAACATGTTTTGAGAAGTTCCAACATCATCGGAATGAGTTGCTACCCTATACACCACTCGTTCCTCAAAGTGGAGTCTTTTTAAGCTCTTTTCAGACTCTCTAAACATGAAAAGATTGTCAAGCACTTGTCCTTTCCAACTCGTTAAAGGATTGGAAACGATATCTCTCTTATATTATTTTATGCTTTTTCGGACTTGAGAGATTAATTTACAAAAAAGAACTTGTGGAATTTTCTTTTCATCCCTTTTCAAACTCTCTAAACATGAAAAGGACCAAGTTATCTTTGTCGTTAAACTCGTTAAAAACATCAAATAGTGACAAACTTGTCCATCTAGATAAGACCAAGTTTCACCTTCGCTAGACTTGTTAAAGCATAAAATAGCGGTGGATTCACTCGAAGGGTGGAATTATAAAACAAGAATATCGTATCCTTCTCAAGCTTGATAAAAAATAAAGAGGTATTAGAAACCAATATAAAGATGAACACTGTGGATAATCCGAATTCCTCTCAGAAACCACACCACAGTAATCTGCAATCCAAAATAAAAGGTATTGGTCAGCAATGACTAGGGAAAATTAGAAAAAGGGGAAAACTCTTTATGGTAGCAAGTCGCTCTTGGACATGACACTTTCACCTCATCACTGTGACTATGTGGGTTGGGGCATTCAGTTTGATGGTTATCACACCGTTGGTCTATCATACCATCCATTACTTTGTTTTGGGTCAATGCTACTAATTCATCTGATTGTCGCCGATATGTTCAAGAGAAGTCATTCAGTTCAAACTTCATCCTTTGCAATACCATAAACCTTCACTTTCATGACTGCCATTCCTAAACCTTCTGTCGTCAGTCGATTTTTCATCTCCAAAATCATTTACCTCATTTCGTGTCGTTGATGTGGGATTCATTAAGGCCCTCCCGTGATGAGTCGCTTCTTGTCGACATCAACACATTATCCAAGAAGTTGAATTAGAAACACCCCTTCAGTACCTTGAGGCTTGCATACATTAATGGCAGGTTTCTTGCTTCCAGCAGTAGGTTGACATCACTGGACTTCAACCAAAAGACTTTGTATGGTGTTCGACATCAAATAATTTATTCACACCATGTGAAATGTACTGTAGTACCTTGAGGGTCATTATAATTATCGGTAATTCCTCTCGTGTCTGTTAACGACTTACATCATTGGCTAGTAATCAGACAATGTCTTCCCATGTTCGACTTCAAATCATGTATTCACATGGTTAGGCTTGTACTTGAGCGAAATATTGAACGCGATTGAAGACCCGAATCTAGTTTCATCCATTCGAGATTTGATATTTTCAGGAGTATTAAATCAGATGTACAATGGCCTTACATTCATCATTATCAATTCATGGGTCTATATTTGTAGACGAATATATTTGTACATGTAATGAAAGTTTATAAGTTGAGCATGGGTATTCCTTCCCTCAGCAAGTTCATGAGAAAAAATCAAATTATCATGATATATGTATTGTAATTGATTTCAGTCACCTTCCGCTTCGAAACCTCCTCTCCACATGATAAAGAATCTCACTCAACATACATATTTATGACTTCATGCTTTAGGGGGCAATTGTTATAGATCCATTTGGGCACATCAACCCCAACCTACAGATCAGTACTATTAGGGCCCATCAAACCCTAATTTAGTTGTTACATGCCCTAAATGAAGTCAACCATCAGAATGCCTCCTTCCCAAGATATTCCATGACTAAAATCATCCAAAAAATGCCTCTTAGAAGATCAACACAACCATGCCTTCATTAGGGTGCACTGCAATGTAGTCCAGTACAATGTCTGGGTACTATGCAATGCACTTGAGCCCTCTTTAGCCTGTGGTGGGAGAATTTGAGCGAAATTTCATTGGGGTCTGGGAATATTCTTATCCATTGGGTGCATCTAGAAGCTTCCCAAGTTTATCTACTCCTTTGAGCTCGAATTGGGATGAGGTAGGGAGTTAAGGAAGATCAATCCCTTTATCCCTTCCTCCATGGAACTAGAACCTAAGTTTGGGAGGGCATTCATTATCACCATTTATGGCATAACTTACTTCATTAACCTATAAAAAGACCACTCATCTAAGTGATCAGGGGCTAGAAATCATTGAATTATAGGTAGATGCTATTAGTATGAGACTTGAGTTGGTTTCAAGTATTGTAATGATGTCAAAATGTCTTGCTTGTTATGAGGAGAGGATGGGATTGAACTGGAGGAGTGATACTGAATCAAGAAAATTGGATTGTAACTCTTCCTTTTACTAATAAAGTGTTGAAAGCTTTTTCCATATGTTTGTATTGTCCATTGATGCTTTCATATGTGTATTATGAACTTGATTCCATTCTATGTTTAATCAATAGATCATTATCATATGATTTGATCAGTTTTTGTCTTCTATCTATGTGCAGGTACTCATCAAACAGATTAAGTACAGAAAGGAGTGATAAAATTGGTCAAGGGAGATAAGGAGTAAGCGAAAGCTACAGGTAGGCTTCTTTACAATCTTATTTAATCTATTGGTTATAGAAAATGTAGAGAATGCTTTTCACTGTTGTTCTAGGCTAAGCTACTAGTCTAGGGCTTTAAGTGTTTATCCGTAGACACTAGAACTTCCCAAAACAAGTTGTTGGGCAGCGGATCCCCCCATAGCGGATTTTTGGGGCTTGTAGCCCAAATTTTGGTCAAAATTAATGTAAGACCCCAAAAAATGCGGGTGTAGAGTGCGAGAATCTAGGGTTGTCTGCCCTAAAATATTGTAATTTAATATAGAATGTGTCAGCCTACCCATGGTCTGTGGACCATGGGAATGTATAAATAGAGCGAGGCTCTAAGTGTAGAAGTCAGTTTTTTTGTTAGTCTTGATCTTAAGCGTTATGGGTTTTAAATAAGGAAGTCGATCTTAGTCTGTAAGCCCGAGTCTTGGGTTGTCGGAATAGGGAGAGGCTCTGTAGCTGTGTGCACAGAGGCCTGGTAGAGTCTGCAGCTATGTGTGCGGACCCCTGCAGCTAAATGCGCAGGGCAGAGTTGGGATTGTAACAGAACAGAAGTTAATAAAAGATAAGTTGATTCTGAAATATTGTGCATCTTCTCGTAAATCTATGTGTTTATGCTTCTGTTATATGTCTTATGCATCTCTTTATAGTTTATGATTACACGCACTAATTATGGATGTGGAATGATTGATAAAAACTAATAAATTAAGTCAGATCTATAATAATAACACAGTAAGGGGAAAGGATCTAGAAAACACCTCTTTGCGCTCTATATAGAGCTATGCAAAGGTTGGACGACTGCGTGGTAGTGCAAGCACACGGGATTGGTTCACAAACTTCCCAGGATTCATCAAGACATCCCTAGGGTGCAGAAACCTAGTTCCAGCACCCTCCCATACTACCTCGGGTGAGACCTCAGTCCACACACCACGGACTATTGCCGAAAGGGCTGGTAGTTCTGGGATTTGTTCGGTTAAATCACTTATGAACCTGGGTCAGGCCCAAACAAGCCAACAAATGGTTGTGTTTCCGACACCAGGATCTTCCTAAGGGATGTCTGAGGTCGGAACACTGGAACCCCACAAAGAAGGAAATTGAAGAGTGCTTGGATCAGAAGCTTCACGAGTTCGTGACACAGGAAAACAGAACTCCTCAGATATCTGAGAAAAGGTGGTTGGATCACTACATATATATGGAAATCAACGAGATATTCTTCACGTCATTCTCTTCTGAACTGTACGAGTGGATTGCAAGGCTAGCCAACAGCCAGGGAAGGTATAAGCTCGATCAACCGATAGTGTGGACTTCAGAGTTAGTGCGCAGACTAGAAGCATCAGAAGATAAGATCGCATGAGCTATGGACCATTGGCTTGACCAGATAATAGGGGGATTTATCATTGAGTTTGCGGTAGACACAACTGTGAGCTATAGCGAAGCGGAATGCTGTTTTCTCAAGGGACCGCGAGGTAGGTACATCAAATACCTGAATACCTGGATTAAGATTTTGTTATGTGAAAAGCGAGTTATGTTAATACATTGATGTTTGGAATGACGCAGAGTGAAAAGATCTACAAAGGTATCGAAGGATTAGGAAATAGTCCTTTAATTTCACCTTCGCGAGAGAACGAGGAAGAGCGCACTCGGGTTTCCCCGAGAAGTGCGGTCAGTTTGATAAGATAGCACATTCCACAGTTATCACCTCCACTTATGCCATCACCAACTTCACCTCCTTCAACTCCATCTTCACCCACCCCTCCTCCACCACCCCCATGGTTCAGCATGGCGAGCACGATCAAGCTACCCATATTCAGAGGAGTAGGGAATGAGGATCCGGACTAGTTCTGGTTCGTGGTAAGAGCAGTATGGGAAGCACAAGGGGTCATGAATGACAAAATTAAGAATGCCACATTGGTGAGCACGCTACAGGATCGCACGCTGACTTGGTATATCAAGCACTCGAATGATCACCCAAATGCAGGAATAACAAAGATCCAGAATGCAATGAACAGAGAATTTAGCCGGCTGAAATTAGAGACACAGTCAATCATCGGATTTAAAGAGATCACAATGCTTCCAGGTGAGACCCCCTGGGATCTAGATTAGATGCTGAAGAGTATGATCCGCGAGGCTAATATGATGCTAATGGATGCGCAGCACCGCGCGTAGTTTGTGACGTCTTTAACACCACACCTGAGGACGGCGCTATCACAATAGAATCTTTCAACCCAGGCCGAAAACACTGATACAAGATCCGAGGTTGGGAGTCCAACAAATCCACGCACAACTACAAAATCTATGCTTGGAGATGCAGAGTTTGAAGCAAGATAGGGCGCCATGGGTAGAGGCACACAAAGAAGTGTGGTGCATAAAATGCAAAGGCCAGGGCCACGATAAAGACCACTGTCCAGTATTTGCAAACTACTTGGCAGGAGGGGGACCAATGTCATTGAGACCAGAGGCATAGGTAGGGCCAAGTGCTATGCCCATGCTCTAGTGTGCCATCTGTCAGATAGGAGGAAAGCCCACGACAGACAACTGGCATCTGTTGCAGAAGTATACACAGACTCCGCAACAGCTATTTTGTAGTTTCTGTAGATCAGTGGGCCAAGATGAGCGTACTTTTCGAAGCTACGAGTTAATGATGGATCGGACCCCAACCTATCAAATGTAGATAGAAACACAAGCCCTCGAACTAGCTACGGGAATGACGCGTGGTGGATTTCAAGGGCGAGGTCGAGGATAAGGGGGAATGGGGCCAGGAAGGGGCCGCAAACAGTTAATCTGTTACAATTGCGGAGGACCAGGGTACTACGCCTACGATTGTACCAACTTGACGAGACTATATTGTTCATATTGTGCTCAATTTGATCATGAAGTAGTAGATTGACCTACATTGATCGCGCAAATGCACGAGAAAGGGGTACTTTAGCCTACTCTGATGCAGAATATTCAAATGATGAGGTTTGAACCGTGCAAAGAAGACCCAAATGTCAATATGGTGCTTCGATGTGGTGTGACTACAGGGGAAGATAACGGGAAGCAGCCCAAGGAAGATACATGGGTTCGCAAGGCACCTACAAAGGAACCTGAGTTTGACTTGGAACGTGCAAAGGAGACACTTATGGAAGCTAAGAAGAGCTTCGTGGAGGCCTCTACTTCAGGTAGTAAGGATCGACCAAAGCCTAGAATGGATCCTTCTATGCTTACTACCTTTTTAGAGACATGCATGAAGCTGATATGCAATAATAGGGCAGTGAAAAGACTACAAGAACTAATAACTAGGTGCATAGGGTCAGGTGAACCGCGCGTAGTTAGGAAACTAGGAAAGCATACATTGCGCACCAGGAGGGAAATGAGATTAATGATACATATATGAAATGGATCAAGTAATCTAGACCTGGGTTCGGACGGGAATGTGTTACCAAAGCAGACATGGGAACGCATGGGTAGGCCTAGGTTACAATGTCCCCTATTCAATTACAGATGGTGAACCAAAAAAAGATTTTTCCCATGGGGAGGTTACAAGGGGTAACAGTGGATATCGAAGGCTTGAGCACATAGATGGACTTTGAGGTAATAGAGATTGTGGATGATAGCAACCCTTACCCCATGTTGCTAGGAATAGACTGGGCCACTGATATGAATGGAGTCATCAACCTGAAAAAGCAGAAGATGATATTCGTGAAAAAGTCTCTACGCATAGTAGTTATGCTAGATCCAGCCAAAGGAGCGCACTACACTAAACCTATTCGCGATGATGATGGTGATGATGAGATGGATTGCATTTACCAGATAACAATGTAAGACCAGGGTTGGATGAACCCGACTGCATATTGGAGAATCTCATGGGAGTGCGACAGTTCCTGTATGTCAGATTCAGACGAAGAAATAGAACACTGGCAAAACCAGTTGCAAAAAGTAACAACACTGAATTGCAACATGATGATTAGATCACTGTGGTGCATGACGACTGAAGCAAGGGAACTACCAACATATGATGGGGTAATAGGAGTGGATGAATTCTTAGACAA
>APFE031683736.1:139418-159267 GCA_000404065.3 Pinus taeda
TCAACACTATTACCTTTTTCTTCTTGATTTTTCCTTCTATCTTGATGGTTTGAGGAGTGGTAATTGCCGCCAATGCATTACAAGATATGGTCGGATTCATTTGTTCTTCATCAAGGCTTTGTTTCTGGAGTATATCCTCTTCTTGACCTTTCTTGCTCCTTTTCTTCTTCCTCTTCACAATCTATGTAGAATAATTTCTTCTCAGCACACTTATGACCTTTAGTGTATTTGCTATCACAACTGTAACAAAGCCCTTTTGCTCTTTTTTCTTCCAATTGTTGTGGTGTCAACCTTATACGTTGTGGAAGACTAGGGGAAAAACACTTCCATCTTTATAGTTGTGAGTGGTATGCTTCCTGGTTACCATAATTTTGCTTTCCATTTTTCTTGCTAACCTGAATGCCTTCTCTAATGAATCAGGTTCCCAAAGGCGAACATCATGTTGGGTATTATCCTTTAAAGACCCTATGAACACATCAATCCTATGCTCCTCTGGAATATCTTTTACCCTTATGTTCAATTTTTGGAACTCCTCAATGTGCTCCCTTATTGAACCCTTTTGTTTGAGACTTATCAATTGGCTAAAAAAGGTGTTGCTTTTTGTATCCTCATAATGTGCTATAAATTCTTCCGTAAAAATTGCCCAAGTGATAAATTGTTTACGAGAGCAAATCCATTGATACCATACAAACTGATTTTGTTCCAAATATAAAGTTGCCATAAGTACCTTTTGTGTGTTTTTCACATTATTGAGATCGAAGAATTGCTCCATCTGTAATATCCATGTGGTAGGATCCTTGCCATCAAACTTCCTCATATAGATTTTTGGAATATGGTGAGTCTTCGATCCAACATTAGCGTCTAGGGAATCATGATTAACATTTCTTTTATTCTCATCACGAGTTTCCTTTAGTACCCTTTCACCCTTAGTGCCCATTTCTTGTAGCAACTTATTCATATTTATCTTCAATTCGTCCATGTTTGTCTTCAAATCTATCTTCAAATCATCCATCTTAGCTTCTACATCTTTCTTTAAACCATCCATCTTAGATTCTTTTCCTTTTTGTGTAAGGGACAGTTGTTGCACTTGGTCTTGTAATTTTGATATATCATGTTGCACTTCTTCCTCTTCTTCATGAGTCATGCTAGAGCTTTCAGGTTCCTTACTAGGTGTTTTCATTTTCTTTCCCCTAGGCATCAGTTACCGATAATAATGCTCTACTATGCCCTTTAAATTCCTTCAAAATAAATTTTCAAACCAAGCTTAAGCAAAAATTTAAGAAAATCTACACACCTTTTTTCACTTTGTAGGAGCTCGATATTTCCTCTTATGTATCTCTGTACTTTCCGATCATCTAGTTCTGAATTTGTGCCCTGTAGTAGCCCTCTATGTCCTCTTTCCAATGCCAAAAGTCTGACCCAAATTGGATTCTCCAAGGAAGAGTTATGTGAAATCTCCCACAGTGACTTGATTATAGGCCACGAGTCATTGTTTCAACCTTTGGATCTGAAAAATGCACACAAGAAACTAAAGTCCGTCCTCTTTCTGTACCTTCTTACGAAATTTCAATCCGATGCTCAGAGCGAAAGTTATGATGATTTTCCCAGGTCACCTGTTTTGAATGTAATTCAGGAGTCTGCAAAAAGACTAACTTCCTCGGATCATATCTCCGTAAATATCACCACAAAAGCTCTGAAATTTGGACCCAAGGTTCAGCGCGATTTCTTCTCAAATGGGTTTTTTTTTGCGACTTCTGAAACGTCACAGAAAAAAAAATTATAGTGAAAATGCCACAATGACCTGTTTGGAGCAGCGAAACCCTAGAATCCAAAGCTCTAATACCAAATGTTATGAAACCAGTCAAAAAAGATAAAAAGAATAGATCACGCCTTAGAATTTAAGCCTCTCGAGGGAAAAACCTCCTTTCATTACATAAGAACAATTCTGGATGATACAATGAAAAAAAAAACCTCCTTTCATAATATAGGAGTCAAGGAGTCACAATAACCAGCCGACTAACAATAATAAATAAAGCCACAAAAAATAACAATAGAGGGATCTATGGCACAGTAATAACAATATGGGGGCAATAGGGGCACAACAATATTAATAAGGGGTACAACTACCATAATAATGGGGTAATCACTAGTGTTATAGGGACCCAACAGCTAGAATGGGTGTTGTGCGTGGCACCCGCATGATGGTGGAATACACACCAGAAGAACATTGGAAACTGGCGTGAATGTAGAAGATGGATGCACTTATGATTTGGAGGTCCCCAGCAATGAACGCGAGCCGGGAAGCCAAGATGAAGCCGTTTGTATGCCCACTTGTGTCGATGGGTGCAGACGTGTGCTACGCAAGCACCTCCCAGACTAAGGATCGAAAATCAGAATCCGACACGAAAGTACGGAAGGCGACGCACTCCACAAATATTCTGCAATGTAGCATTCAGAAAGCTATGCAAAGTCATGAATAGAGTTCACCAGGTGAGACGAACTGACTAGGACCTGCGCGTACCAGTGATTCGATGGGCCTATAGGACCATAAGAAAAACTTGGAGCACAGAAATGACCCCAACACTGACAAGAAGAGATGAAACCAATAGGGAAAAGAAAAATCCCCAAACCACAACTCCTGTAGTTGGGACAGGATGAAAGGACCTAGGTAAATGGATTAGGAAGTTACAGGAATCCATTCAACGAGGGAGCTTGAAACTTTGCAAACTCGACAAAGATTGGGCATGGCTGAGGAAGAAAAGCGTGACATTGGACAAAGAAATCAGTGAACTGGAAACCGAAGTCGCACAAGCGGGCTGCAAAAAACTACACATGATGGGACCAAGTCTAGCCACCCCTACTACTGCATTAGAAGGAGTTGCAAACCTACTACCATGGCTGCAACCTCACCTTACTAAACAGGGAAGCATACCATACAAAGAAGGACGTGACACACTAATGGAAACAAGGGTATTTGAAGTGTGCCCATGGCCCGGGCTAGCAGGAAAATTGAAGCCTCGCACCAGGGGTACGACCACCTGACTATATGTAGGAAGCATAGTCTCAGAGCTCCAAGCAGTTGAAAGAGGGCGCGGGACTACAAACGAGTCTACAGGAGAGCTGCGCAGGAAGGAGGTTCTGCGCAGGGCCAGTGTTTCACAGGGGTCGTGGTTGCACATAAGGGTCTACACTCCTACACGGGTAGGCTGGGAGGTGACCATTGATATCATTGCTCATGACAAGAGGTCCAATTTAAGGCAGAAAGGAGTAGGCAACGAGCCATTAAGATAGGAATTAAGAGCTAGATTCAGGACGATCTGCTGCCAAGAAGGTATTAATGGCTCAAAAGTGGAGGGAATGGTCGAATTCAAATTCAAAAATTACTATAAAATCCATTGGGGTAGCCTTGAGGCAACACTTGGCTTTTTAAGGTTTGAGCCAATACAGAGCATTGAGCACCAGGCTACCTTGCCACCTGTGAGTACGCAACCAAACGGATCCAGTGTAGAAATGATGACGGCTCCAAGAGCCAGAGTGCGATTCGCAGAAATTACCCCAGAACCCCGTGTGACCCAGGAGGAGCTTGGAGAGGCAGTAGCTGCACTAGAGGTTCCAAAGTCCCCCCATGCGCCACGACCACAGAAAGACAAGCAGACAATGGGCTAGTTTGGGTGTCACCACGGAACCCATGATTTAGTAAATTGTCAATGACAGAGAAGGGCAAAGCTGTCACCGTTGAAACAAAAGAGGAGGAGGAAGATTTTCAAGCCCTAATCGCCCAAATTGAAGCATAGGATGATGAGGTGGAGAATGTTTCCCAAGTACCTTCGGCAATAAAGTTACCCCCCTACATCACCTTATGGAAAGGGACAGCCAAGATACCGAAGGACATGAAGGCCACAAAGAGTGTGCTCCAAACCTCTCTTCTTTCAAATGAAATAAGGTTTGAAGGTCCGCCGCTAGGATGGGTACCTAATATAAACTTAGAAGACTGGGACCTTGTGGATAGTGAGAAGTTCCCACAGTTGGCCGCAAAGAAATTGTTGCAGTAGAAATGGTTACACTGTGTGGAGAAGGCTAGGCTACTCCATCTGTGGTGGATACCCCACTACCACCGCACACCCATTGCAATTTTTGTCACCCAACAACTACTCTGTCTAGTACATGATGGGTATCTCTGGCTAGAGGAGCCGATTCCCATCACGACTGATTTAATTCACCAGATTTCTTGGCTGCCAATCAAAGGAAACAATCCTGCATCCATAACAACAAAGAGCAGTGACTTGGCCCTCGCAGAAGCTATGAAGGCCAAATATAAGTTGGAGAAGAGGAAGCAAGGGTATGTAATAGCGAGCATCAAGGACCAAGGGGTGCGTGTAGCCATCCAGCTATTGGCCGACAAGCTAATGAGGAAATGTCGCATAGACAAGGTGCCAGAATCTGTAATTGCGTTGGTAGAGTAGTGCACAGAGGGGGTCGAGTTCAACTGGGTGCAGTTTCTCTATGATGAGCTTTTGAAAAATTGTAGGAAGGCCCAGGAGTATGGTAAGACCTTCCACTACACGGGGTCGCTTTTATCCATCCTGTTGGTTGCCAGGGAACTACCGGAGGACAACCAATTTCCCACCATTGAGAGGAACCTACCTGAGGCCATGAGGTACACCTCGCTCCGGGCAACGAAAGACGCGATGAGGATTCACGTGATAAAATTGTTTTGGGCATTTGTAGAGGTGAGCTTACAAACATGGATAAACTGCAGGTTGCACTTGTCCCCGATAGTATATAATAGTTTTCAAAGCGTGACAGAATTCAAGGCGGATATGCATAACCTGTATATTCGGGCATGCAAGGATCTAGCCCGAGCATGGGTAAAGCTGCCATTCATTGCAATAGATGATGTAATCTTCGACGTGATGGCATCATGGTCCCCGTAGTGGTGCACCCCGGACTTGGAAGAAGTGGAAAAAATCATGGCACAACAACGGAAGAGATAGACCAAGTTGCGCAGCGCGATGCTGGTGGAGAGAAAGCACCAGGAACAGGAAGCAACCATGCAGCGGAAAGCGGCTGAGGTAGCAGTGACAATGCAGATGGAAAAAAACACAAACACGGCCATTAAAGAGACTGAGGAAGGTCAGGAAATTTCCACAGAATAGGACATAGAGGGGGAGGCTGAGATAAAGGAACACACAACAAAATCAACCCAACTCAAGAATCCACGCATCCAGGAGAATCCAACTGCATGGAAGAAGACAAAGAAAATGAAGACCTCTGAGGGAACCATTCTTGACTGTGGCAAACCAGTTCGTGATGTCACTAAGGATGCTCTTGAAGAATTAATAATGGAGCAGACAACTGTGTTGGGGGCACTAAGAGTGCAGTTGTAGGCATTACAGGTGCAACCCCTAGGAGTGATGACACCGCACCTTGAGGGAGGTGCATCCGAAGCTGAGCAGATGTTGCGCACCCACATAATGAACACTTTGGTGTTACCAGAAGGTGCAATCTTATCAGAAGCCGTAGGTGACATGAGGGGCTGGGGATTGAATTTGGCCGCGCTTCCCAGAGAAACACTATACCGGCTGTAGGATGGGGTAGCTACTGAGCTTCACACCAGGGAGGGCTGCACCCTCCAAGTCTTGAGTGAGTAGAAGTTAAATTTAGAACAGCTCAGTCTGCAGCGTGAAAACCTAGTCTCACAAAACTAGGGATTAGAACAGACCGTGGAGGAGGCCTGTAGCAACATACTGGAGTTTTCCGTGCCAACGACATTCCCCACCGTGAAAAAAGATTCACCAACTGGAAGCTAGAGTCTGCAAGACCTAGGAGGAGGCCACGAAGGTTCAGTTGGAGATGAACTTGTAGATCGCAGAGCTACGACTGAAGGCACAACCCTCTACACCCCCAGAAGTCAAAGAGAAATGCCACCACGCCATTCAATCAGGATTGAAAGTTATATAGCACGTTGTACAGGACTGTACATGATTGTTAGGTCAGTCCCTCTTCACGCTCACTTCGCTACAGGAAGACCTAACGTTACAACAATTAGAGATAGAAGCGTGGGAATTGTAGTAGGTCTATGACAATGTTCGGGCAATTGCGCAGATGGTTAGCCTTACTCAATGATTGGCCAAGATGAGGGAGGCTCAGGCTCTGAAGGAACAGGTGGATGCTGCATGCCAGAAAGAAGTAGGGCTTAAAGCACACATCTAGCCTTGGCTCAAGGAAGCGTTCACGGTCACCACCATGATCGAGGGGAATCTAGCGCAGATGCAGGATACATATGCACTAAGCCAAGAAGGTGCCTCTAACAACGATGCATCAAAAAGTCGTGCACAATTCATATAGCGGACAACAAAGGAATGTGCGGCAAACATCAGCGAAGTGAAAAAGTTGCTGGATGGACTCTGAGTGAAGATCACCACACTAGCTGAGTGACTCGGGACGAGTCACAATGATTGTGTTGGGGACCTGTTGGGTAGTGGATCCCCTCGTAGTGGATTTTTGGGGCTTGTAGCCTGAATTTTGGTCAAAAGTAATGTAAGACCTCGTGAAATGCAAGCGCAGAGTGCGAGAGTCTAGGGTTGTCTGCCCTATAATATTGTAATTTAATATAGAATGTGTCGGCCTACCCATGGTTCACAGACCATGGGAACGTATAAATAGAGCAAGGCTCTAAGTGTAGAAGTTAGTTTTTTGGTTTGTTTTGATCTTAAGTGTTATGGGTTTTGAATAAGGAAGTCGATTTGAGTCTGTAAGTCCGAGTCTTGGGTTGTAGGAATAGGGAGAGGCTCTGTAGCTGTGTGCACAGAGGCCTGGTAGAGTCCAAAGCTATGTATGCCAACCCCTACAGCTGCGTGCGCAGGGCGGAGTTGGGATTGTAACGAAACAGAATTTAGTAAAAGATAAGTTGATTCTGAAATATTGTGCATCTTCTCATAAATTTGTGTGTTTATGCTTCTATTTTATGTCTTATGCATCTCTTTATAGTTTATAATTGCATGCACTTATTATGGATGTGGAATGATCGATAAAGACTATTGAATTAAGTTAGATCTATAATAATAACACAGTAAGGGGAAAGGAACTAGATAGTGCGTCTTCACGCTCTGTACAGAGCTACACGAAGGTTAGAGGACTACGAGGAACAGTGCAAGCATGCAAGGTTGGTTCGAAAACTTCCCAGGACTCATCAAGACATCCCTATGGTGTGGAAACTTGGTTCCGAAACCCTCCCATACTACCTCGGGTGAGACCTCAGTCTGCGCACCGCGGACTATTGCCGAAAGGGCTGGTAGTTTTGGGATTTGTTTGGCTAAATCACTTCTGAACCTAGGTCAGGCCCCAAAACGCCAACACACGTAGTATTGGTGCACAATAAGGATGGATCATGGCACATGTCCGGATTATAGGGAGCTCAACAAGATCACTATTAAAGATAAATTTCCCATTCTTGTCATTGATGATTTATTGGATGAATTACATGGAGAAATTTACTTCACCAAGTTGGATCTTCATTCAGGATATCATCAAATAAGAATGAAGACTGAAGACGTTCTAAAAACAACATTTAGAACTCATGAAGGTCATTATGAAATTTTGGTCATGCCTTTTGGCCTTACTAATGCACCTTCTACATTTCAAGGTTTGATGAATTTCATTTTCAAACCCTTCCTTAGAAAATTTGTGTTAGTATTTTTTGATGATATACTAATCGACAACAAGTCTTGGAAGGATCATGTTGACCATGTTGACAGGATGCTCAAGCTATTAGAGGAGAAACAATTATATGAAAGAGTGTCATCATGGTGGTCTTTGATAGACTTACCAAGTATGCACACTTTTGTGAATTATCTCATCCATTTAAATCTAGTACAGTTTCTACTACATTTATGGAAACAATTCAAAAGCTACATGGAAACCCAAAGATTATTGTAAGCGACAAAGATCGTATTTTCACTAGAAATTTTTGGATGAAATTATTTTATTGTCTGGGTACTCAATAAGCTCATAGTTCATCTTATCATCCTCAATCATATGGGAAAACTGAGATAGTAAATAAATGTTTGGAAGGATATCTTCATTGCTTTGTATCTGATAAACAAACACAATGGGTCAAATGGTTACCTCTGGCTGAATGGTGGTATAACACTTCCTTACATACTACAACAAAAATCACCCCATTTATGCACTTTATGGATATCATCCACCATCCATCACGTCATCTTTAAGAGAAAATTATAAGGTTCAAGCAGTGGAAGATTGTTATCACCAAAAAATTGATCATCTAGCCTAATTTACTAGATGGATCGAAGTACACCATGTAAAGCCAATTTTACCATAGTAAAATTGCTTTCACTGTGAGAAATTACCTAATAAACCATCTTTATTAAGTAATTTATAGTTAAACCCATGAATAATAATTAAATAAACCACTATTTATTTGATTTTATTCTAGGAATAATTAACTGGACGATTGTTTTTTCTTCTCGTAAGAAAAGTCGTAATTTTATTAATGAAAAAAAAATTATATGTTGTATATGCTAAGTCTCATTTCATCTGCAAGTCAAATGACCTCAGATTAGGGGTTCGATAAAAAAGTTTAATGTACATATGGGGAGAAAATCATGTTTTCCTCCCCTTTTTCTTCTCAGCCTTGTGCCACTCCCCTTGACATGGCATCGTGGATACAAGTTGAAATGGGTTTTCAGTGACTAGTCGGGGATTTTCCTTGTCATAATTAGAGGTGTCTAATGTGTGTAGTCTTTTGGTTCCACTATTTTCCATTGTATCTGGCATCTTTTCCAGTTGTGATTCCATAGGTCCTTGTGGAGATGTCTCCTGGATTTCTGCTTCTTTGTCTGTTTGATTGTTCTCATTTGGTATGGGCTCTTCCACATCAAACTTCTCCTCCTCTTCAGGATCTGATGGGGGAAATTGCCAACCCTTGTGTTGTTTCCCTGTTTTCTTCTTTCTTCGGATGTATTTTTTGTCTTCAGGACATGTATTTTGTAGATGTCCTATTTTCCATCATATTTTGCACCTAAATGTTGTGTTTTCATAGTCTAGTGTCTGTGTCCAGCTTTGTTGTTTATGCTTCAGTTGTATGCGGTCCAGTAAGACTTTACTGAGATCTACTTCCACACAGATGTGTGCTAATGTAAAAATTCTTTCCTCCACTCTTTGTGTGTCCATTTTAATATATCTGCCAATGGTTTTGCCTATACCAGCAAGGACCTGATGGTCCCAGAAGTGCAATGGGAGGTTGTGTGGATGGACCCAAACTGGCATCCTAGAAATAACCATAGTATTGACATCAAATTCTGGAAACCATTGTGTGATGAAAAGGCCCTTAGATCCCCAAAACCATGGTCCCTCCTGTAGCAGAATGTCTCTTATCTCCGTTGAATGGAATTTGACAATGAAAAACCCCTTAGAACAGAGGTGGATCTCACAGTGTAGAGTTCAGTTTGTGAATATCCAATGGAAAAGTTCAAAAGGTTTTGGCCAGAAACAGTGAAATCGACAAATGATGGCTTGTGATTCAAAATTATTACATGCCTCATCGGTTTTGGTATATCTATATTTAGTTTTGGTATATAATTCAGCTGCTCCACAATGTATGGATTGGGTTCTATTCCAGCTTGCTTTGGGACCACTGTAGGAGTTTTTCACCCTTGTAAGATGTTCTTGAAGGATATTCCTCCATTTTTGTGCTTTTTTTGTGCATCTGTGTTGTTTTTTGTTTTTGTGCTTGTCCCACTTCCTCCTTCTATTTTTTTTGTTGAATTGAAAGTTGTTGCACCACTTCGCAGCCTCAGGTTGAGTGTTATAATAGATTCTAACATAATGTTGTAGTCAAAAATGGATTTGAGATCCTATAGGGTTCTGCCCCCATGTAACGGATGTTGCAGTCCAACCAGGTATTTGTTGAGCAATGATATTCTTCAGGTTCATAACGCAGTCTGTTGCAAGGACCCAAATCAAGGAAGACTTCCTCGAAGGGGTTTTAATAGAAATTTGAAAGCGATTAGAAGTTACCAAGGAAGGGGGTTCTGTGGTCCTTTGGGTCACGCAGGACCATGCAGCTTCAATGTCTCCATAAAGCACTGTTGGCTGTGGGTACTCCTCCAGCGTCTTGACGGCCTTGAAAAAATTTCCGAGAGTTTTGGTGGACCCTCACTAGGAGTTGAACACATCTTCGATTCTAGCAAACTGCAGAACCTTCTTAGGCACGTGAATAGCCACGATCCCAGCACCTCTGGGGGCAGGCACCAGTCTGACTATTCCGGAGCCATATTTACCAGTGACCTTGACAGGTACGGTGTGGGATTTCCCGATCTTGTTACCCAAATAACCCCTCCTCACGGGAATAACTGAAATCTTGGCCAAAATAATGGCTCCACAGATGGCCGTGGCCACCTCTTTTTCACACTTAACGTGGAGCCCGATGTGGCCATTATCATCACCATGACAATGAAGGCTTGAATCGAGTCCTTTGCCCGGCCCTCATATTCTTTTGTCCAGATATGATCTTCATGACCTCATCCTTCAATTGGGGACCTAGCATGGTCTTCACAATATGGTGCTCCTCAATGGCCAACGAGAAGAGATAGATTTGCTCCATGGAACAGATTTTTCCTTCTTTTGGCGACTGAGCTTTGTCATGGGTACCCACTTTTCTTCTTCATCTCTTCGGGGTCCTCGGCGTCCACCGTGATCATCCCCATGGCCTCTGTTGCCTTGGCCTGGACCAAACCCATGCCTGAATCCCCCGCCTCTTTCCGCCATTGCTTCACTACGGTTTCGAACTGAAAATTTCTTTTTTCACTTCTTAAACCATTGCTTTATTATTATTCCTTGTTAAATTTGACCCAATCATGAAAAATAAACACATAAATCATTATTTTTCTTATTTTTCTCTAAGAATAACTAATTACTCATTAATTAATTACTATTCTTTGTTAAACTTGACTAAAACCCTTAGGAATAATTAAATAAATCATTATTTGTTTATTATTCCTTAACTAATTCCTTGAGATAATAAATAAATCATTTATTTGTTTATTATTTCTAAATAAAAGTTTAAACACTTTTTCTCTCCTAAACAAATATAATAAAATATTGCAAGTGGTAATTCCAAGAATGGGATCAATAATATTTTATTATTTCTCATTATTCAGGATAACTCATTATTTTGTTATAAATAGGAGGGTTTTCCATTCATTATTCACTTTTGATTATTTTCATTGTTGCACTCATTGTTGTAACTCTAATTATTTTCATTGTCGCACCATATTTTTGTTGGGTTTTTGCATTATATAGGAGAGAGACTCCACAGAAGCTGAAGACGTTTGAGGATATCCAAGAACCCATCCCATAGAGGGGGACTGGTAACATTTATCTGTTCTCTTCATAGGTGTTATTATAAAATTATTCTTTACATATCTGGTTTCCATTGGATAATTGGGGACTCTTTCTTTCATTGTTTAACTATGATCATAGCATAAATCAGAATTTTAGCAGGTTTTGTTTCTATCAATAGTTGCAGATCTGCAATGTTTAGCAGCCATTTATATTGTTCGATTTCATAACCCTTTGAGTCCCCACACTGGCCCTTTTCCTGGTTCTTCTGATCCCTCATCTGATTCCAAAACTCCTTCACCGTATATCATCACCATGTATGGACCCACAACTGGTGCAGGAACCCAACTTGGTGTTGGCTCTAGTTCTATCCCAGTGGTTACATCAAGCATAACAGTCTCAGGAACCGTTTCAGCAACCCCCATGCTCCCCTTGATAAATGACCCCATACACCATGATGTTGTTTGGCCCTCTATGCCGAATAAGCTTCCTTCAGTCATCCTAAAGTTTGAGGGTGTTATTGGCGAGGATCCTACGAACCATGTTCGATCCTTCCACATGTGGTGTTCGTCTAACTCCATAATTGATGACTCCATTCATCTTCATCTCTTCCAACGCATGCTCACTAGAGATGCTGCAAAGTGGTATGCAGACCATCCCTTCGCTTCTCATTCCGTTTTCGTGACACTTGCTAAAGCGTTCCTTTCATATTTCCAGTTACGTCTCGGGTACAACACTAGTACTTAGTTATTCACCATGTTCAAGAGTGGTGTCAAAGGAGGAGCACATGTCATGCCCCGCCTTTCGAAGACCGTGTCTATCTAGATTGGTTTCTTAAGAGCCTTTTATCCCCCATCGAGAAAGATGTCGCATCCCATTTTCCTTAGACCGAGGAAGAAGCTCTCAATAATGCTTTGAGATATGATATGATTTATGCGCATTTAGGTTATGTCTATACCGTCATTCCATACCTCCCTTGTCTTGGAAGTGCCAATGTACTAGGGGCATCTCACATCGCAGATAGTATCATTGGATCCCTTTCACACTCTTCAGCATACCCTTAGCATAGTTATGGCTACCCGTAGGGGGGCACCATTTCCTCCAACATTTATGCCCCTCCTGCTAGCAACATGTTTCCAAGGCCCCAACCCGTCTACCAAACTGTTGCTCGTTCTTATGCACAACCTAGCGCTGCAACCCCTCAAGCATTAGCGCCACAAGATCCCATGCATCGTCAACCCCAGTAGCCACTGCTCCCTTCGGGCCATGTGTTTGTGCAATAGAGTGATACCAATCCCCAGAATTCGAAGAAACAAATAAGGGGAAGGGTAACAACAGTAACCAGGGTAACCAAGGTAACCAGCCTAGTGAACCCCTGGGGAACAAGCCTAACACCAACAACTAGCAATAGGGTGGCCAACCCAAGTAGAACAAGGCTATTCGTACGAAAAATACTTGTGCATTTTGTGGTGTACATGGCCACTATACATATGAGTGTCCTATTTTACCCCAGATGCGCCAAATGTGGGAAGCCCACGCAACTTCTCTAGGTCAAAACTCACCTCAGAATCTTGCGCCACCTCAACCACCCGTGCCAAAACTCATTTCCCTCAGCAAGGATTTGTTGTTGCTCAAACCCAGCTAGGTCAAGAAGCCCACCTCCCCCAACCTTCTGGTCCCGGTGACTACCAGATCCTGATGGTGAAGTCAGATGAGGTTAACCCCTCCAATATGACAAGCCCTCCACTTTGTTAGCTGTCGAGTCCAAAACCAAAGTGTCCGTTGAGCCTCTTACGAAAAAAATGGTCCTTTACAGATCCCTCAACCCAAAGTTGAGGCCATTCCCAAGATCACAAAGAGACCATTGCGTCGTAATGCAGCTTCTAATCGAGTTGTCCATACATACAATATAGTAGATGACTTAGCGCAATCACCTGCCGCCATGTCGACACTGGAAGTCCTCTAGTCATTCCCTTCCCAAATGAAGGCTCTACTAACTGCCTTAGGTGTAGTTATCCTTTTGATGATCATTTGATTGTCTTCCCACTTGATACATCAAAGCACTCCCCATTACTTTCAGTTGTTCCTTTCCAAATACTAGTTAGAGTTTGTAATGCCATAATCTCTAGATGCATTACTGATGAAGGCGCATCCACCTGTGTGATGCTTGTTGCTGTTTGGAAAAAACTCAAGTCACCTCAATTGTCCCACTCCACCATCACTTTGCATGCGTGGGATGGACACTCCTCCCAACCCCTTGGCATGTACTGCAACTATCCAGTGACCCTTGCGGTCAAGACTATCCATGTCGATATCAAAGTCATCAATTCCCCTTTGGATTAGAACATCCTCTTAGGTCGTAGTTACACATATGCCATGTCAGTTTTCACTTATGTGGTCTTATGCAAGATGTGCTTCCCCCATGAAGGGAAGATTTTTACCATTGATCAGTTGACTTACTACGAGCCGACATCTGTGACCTCCCTCGAGTCCATTATCTCGTCGATGTCTGATAACCAGTATTCAACTCTGGGCACCAGTGTCTCACATGGAGTCTATAAGGATTTTTCATTGTTTGGTGCCTTCCTTGGTCCTCCCCCTCCCATTTTTGAACCTATTGCCATGAGTGTTTGCATGTTACAAGTGTCACGGGCTACCCTTAAATAGTCTGGTAAACCTAGTCAATAGCCAGCTCCTCAACATCCTGCTCTTGCTCTTCCAATTGAACCCTCTGGACTCACTCCCCCATGACCTCCTCCATTTGTGGGTGATTTTCTTATGTTCCCACCAGGAACTGTTCCTCCAAGTCTCAACCATCCAGGAGCTATTATGCCAGGACATTATCTTATCAGCCAGATACCTTTCTTATTCCCCCCCCCCCCCCAAGAGTTTTTTCTATACCTTCATGGCTTCGTTGGTCCTTCCCAACATGACTCTCGAGATCCCAGTATGGTACATCGATCCCCCTTTAAAAATTCTTCCTCGTCAACCAATACCATATCATGCTTTGACCAAGGTTCAACTGATCCCCATGACCCCTGCCACTACTTCAGTTCCATCACAACCTCAACAGGAACCAGCTCATGTTGCGAAAGCACATGGTTAGGGGGGAAATGCTAAAAGAAAATATTTGAATTGCAAGGCTCCCCAACCTCCTCCAACCCCTAAGGTCCCAAAGCCAACACCCCAGTGTGCTTTGTGTGATGTTGTTGGGCACACAACCACCAATTGTCCTGAACTTCCTCAATCAAACCATTGGTTCATGAAATGTTCCCTGAGTCAAATATTATGGAAGTCCATGTTAACATACCGATACTACCTAATAAACTCAAAACTCTTCTCACAAACCATCCTTGTGCCCTGTGTGACCTTCATGGTCACTGTTCCCATTGTTGCCCTCGTCTCGACGAATTTTGCGATTGCCTTGGGGAAATTCGTGAATACAAGGCCACTTGTAGTGGAGCCTCTACTCCTCTACCTATGGATTATGGTACCACCAGTCAAACAGAATAGGGAGACTCTGGCCCCACTATTGTGATCCCTCACTGCAATGTGGAGATGATGGAAACCATAGGCCCTATGCTTTACTTGTCATCATCCTTAAGTTCCTCATCAAAAAACCTTCTTGAGCTTGTTGCGTACATTTCTATCAGCCCCCCTTTGACAGAATCCTAGGTCTCAACATCAGTAGACCCTTTGTCTACCAGTCCATCATCTACCATTCAAGACAATGTGTATGTGAACCTTCTCTCTCAGGTTGACGCACCAGGTAATACCACTACATCATGTAGTCAATCTGCCTCCCATCCGCCCAACTCCCAGCCTGATGGGGACACCATGGAAGCTATCTCTACCCATGATTACCACTACCCTTAAGTAAAGGGGAATTTCTTTAGGGGATTTCCTAATTCTCTCCATGCGCCCTACCCCGAGAAGTTTCGCTCATAGCACATCCTTTTAATTTGCATGTCTTTATTTATGCCATGTAGTTTAGGTAGATCACATCATCCCATCCATTGTCTTTTGAACCTTTCAGATGGATCCATCATCCACACCGTATATCAGTCATGCCGACGGTGCAAGACGCTTCTCCAAAAATATAGCCTCGATAGCCTGGGCCATTTTTACCCCCTTGCATAGGTTAGTACTTTCAAATGGCATGTGCATTGGATTTGCCACCAATAATGAGGCTGAATATGATGCAGTGATAGGTTTTTTAGTCGATTCCCTCGCTCATCACATCCTTCATCTTCATGTTCGTTTAGATTCCTTGCTACTTTTCATGCAATTGAATGGTGTGTATCATGTGCATAACCAAGTCCTGTTTAGAAAATATATACAAGTGAAGCTATTGGTATGTGAATTTGAAACCATTACTTTCAATCATGTGCCTAGAGCCCAAAATCACTATGTAGATACCATTGCAAATGACATTCTAGATTGGCATTTATCACATGTATACCATAGAAGACAACCATAAACAAAACAAATGGCGAACCATCATCGTCATATAAAATTCATAATCATATTATGTATCATAAAAGTGTTTGGAGCCATAACTCTAAATACATCAGACATTCGCATAGCATGTTACAAAAATTACAATCAATGGGACCCACAAGTCCCTGCATCTAGTCACTGTCCAGCGGATCTTGCACCAAAGCCTCTTCTGCACTTGCAAGTAGATCACATACTTCCTGACCTGCCTTCGCCACACGTTGCATGATACCTCATCACTCTAAGGGAAGATTGGTGCACTCATCTGTGTATCGATCCTCGAAGTCATGCCATCCATGCTCTGAAACCCCAATCAAGAGTACATCAAACCTACGATGCAAATCAGTAGGCAACTCAATATCCTCTGGACCCTGTTGTGATGATGATGTCCCCCGATCTATAGCCCCAGGCACTGTGGCTCAGCCTACATATCCTGCTGGCTTCACCAGTGCTATGCCTGCATACAACATATTTCAAACTTAGTACCATATACATGTGACAGAAGTATAAAATGCACCATAAAATATAACAAGTTAACACTTACAGTCTGGTCCCCATGCTCACCCGGGCGGAAGTGGCAAGTCAGGATCCCCTTGATAGTTCATCCCACTATAAGGGTCGTCATCAATTCAAAGGGGAATTTGTTCCCAGTGTGCGAAAAAATTAGGTCGAAACATCTGTATGACGAATCCTGGGCTCTTGTGGGCTCCCATCTTGGATCTATACATGAGGATGGATAGTGAGTATCTTCTAAAAGAAGAATGCACATAGTACTGTACCAAAAGCGCAATCATGATTCACCTGCCTCTTACAAAGACTCAATTATCGTTTCACCGATGACAGCATTATCAGGGCCCACCCATAGTAGGTCCCAGCCAAAAAAATCTCAACTAATATCATCTACCCACCAGTGATGTGTTGGAATGCTTGGCTTCCCAAGACCCGTAGCACAGCTGTGGCAACATCTTGTGTCTCTAGCCACTCTAGATCAACAAGTGGGATAAACGCTCCCTTGACACGAACGCCCCGATGATAATGGTGCTCCATGAAATTAGTAATGTTCCTCCCACAAGGTAACACTGGATTAAAATCCCCCACCACACTCAGGGAAGGCAGTTTGGTCAAAAAGTAAATATCCTGTAATGTGAGTTTGATCTTGTGCCTCTACATGACAAAGACCTCCTGGTTTGCATCCCAATAGTTCACAATTCGCGATAGCAAGGGCTCACCTGCCCTCATCAGTGGGTTCTCTACCAACTTGAGAACCCCATAACGAGCCAATGCCCCTCGAACCACCTAATCCCAAACTTCTATGCCAAAGTCCTAACCTATGTGAAATTTCTATATATGTATGTAAGGAATGTCTATATATACATAAAGGTTGTGGGGATAATTATTTTGTAATATAATTTTAGTGCCAAACCCAAAATACCTTAGTATTGATGCTAAGTGGAAAAGGCTCACATGACTAGGGTCATGTCCAAGGCCTCGGGTTTTACCTTTTTCTAAGGTGACCATGCGCACCTCTAACTAAAACCTTGAAGTATAATCTCGAGAGAGATATTTGATTCACAACACTTGTTATCAAAGGTTCATGTTGTTAAATAATGTTTTCGTCTCAGGATTTTTTAACAGAGACCATTCTTGCACTTTTAAAAATTTCCAAAGTCAAAGTCCCATGGTGGGAATTTTCCAACAATTAAGAGGAAAGATTTATCTCCCTCTTTATGTCTAAAATTGGGAATTTATTAACAACACTTGCTTGGAGAAATTCTGTTAGTCCTTAGGCATCAAATGGTTTATCGATCCTGAGCCAAAATCTTGGGAATTTGTTTTTTGTTACATTGAATCTACACCAATGAATCTCCTCTGAGATTCTGATCCAATAAGAAACAAAAATCTTCCCCTCTCAAGTTATTGACCTCACTTAAGTTGTTCTACAAGGGTATTATCTATAAAATTATGATAACTTAAGAATATTAGAATATCAAAAGACGTAGTTGAATCATTCACGGGTTTGTACACATAGATTTCAACGTCTCTAATTCGACTACACCAAATGAATAGAACACACTTATAACACGATTACCTCACGCATATTAGCACAGATTAACAAATGATTTAAATGAATTTACAAGAATTATAAACAAAGGATTCAATGACTCCATAATCCAATTAGCACACATGAAAATCCCCTTCTTTCTCCCTTTTTTAATTAATTTGAATATTGGATTTTAATACATATTCAAGCTCATTCAAATCCATTGAAATAGGAATGAATGATCCATTTTTGGCTTATAACAAATTTCTAATCTAATTAAGATAATTAATTACAAAATTACAAAAATAGAAAATTACATGGAAATTAAATTTATTCCTAGACAACAAACTATGAAATTCCAGGAACTGACTCCTATAGTAAAGGTTATTTTTACATTCTCGAGTCAAGATGAAAACTTAACTGATTCCCCTACATTGACAACCAGCCATGCTTTCTATTGACTAACTTGTCCATATGTTGCTTGCTTGGTCTGGTAAACCCACTTGCAGCTGACATGTTTACGATTAAAAGGTAGCAGAACTGGGTACTAATTATGGTTCTTAATGAGATAGTTGTATTCTTCATCCATAGCATCTTCACATGTAGGATGCCTAGTTACTTTTGCATAAGTTTGTGGATCAGATGCATGTATCATATAATCATGTGAGGGCATGAATGGCTCCATTGTTGAGAGTAATTATGGATCTTCCCTAAACTAAGGTTTCATGGAAGGATAATCTAAGAGTTCACTCATGTTGCAACATATTTTTGCTAAAGGTGGTCAAGAATCTTCCAAACTAAATGATGTTGAAAAATGCAACAAGAAAATCCTAATTTAATTTCATCCTTGAATTAAATGAGTTAAATTGTAATTGTAATTATCATAGCAACTTGTAATAGTCAACTAAGTTAATTTGACTTAGTTGGCTCAATTAATTCGAGTTGAGAGTCTATCTAGAGTCATGTAGAGTGGTTCCTAAATTTTAGGGGCCCAGGTTGAGTTCTTTTGAGTTGTAATTATTTAATTCAGTTTAACTGAGTTAAGTTGAGTTAGACTAGTTCCAACTGATGGAGGAATTAGTGGGAGATCTAGTAGTGGGGTGTAACAAGCACTGCTCAACCAATAAACTAAATATTCCCTCATAATTTAAAATTTCCCAAAAACAAAGTCCCATGGTGGGAATTTTCCAACAATCGACAGGAAAGAGTTCTCTCCCTTTTTATGTCTCAAATTGGGAATTTATTCACAACACTTGCTTGGAGAAAGTCTGTTAGTCCTTAGGCATCAAATGGCTTATCGATCTCGGGCCAAAATCTTGGGAATTTGTTTTGTGTTACATTTAATCTACACCAATGAATCTCCTCTGAGATTCTGATCCAATAAGAAACAAGAATCTCCCCTTCTCAAGTTACTGACCTCACTTAAGTTGTTCTACAAAGGGATTATCTATAAAATTATGATCACTTAAGAAGATTAGAATATCAAAAGACGTAGTTGAATCATTCATATGTTTATGCACATAGATTTCAACGTCTCTAATTCGACTACACCAAAGGAATAGAACACACTTATAACATGATTACTGTCACGCGGAATGGGTTATACTTGCGGACAAATCTAACCTTCCTAGGAGTCTAAGACTCTCTAATGACAAACAAACCAAATAAGAGCTATCCTTCTCTAGATACACATCATTTTACAAGAAATCAAATGTTCTCGATCTTACCTTAGGTCCAATGCTTGTTGTAGTAGTCCAGTCTTGTTGATCCGGATGAGCTCCTCCTTCACCTTCAGACCTGCATTCACTAACAAGGCAAACAATTACATAGCATCTGAATATTCATTATAAAACAAAATATACCTATCATACTGACCAAGGAATGCATGAAATAATTCATTAACAAATCATTGAGAAGAATGGACTTATTTGTATTAAATAATCAAAG
>APFE031683736.1:159287-184910 GCA_000404065.3 Pinus taeda
GGGCTTGACAAAGAGGACAATGTGGCTATTGATGAGGCCACATACTGCAGATAGTCAGGGTGACAAAATTCAGTGTAACAATTACCTCACACATATTAGCACAGATTAACAAATGATTTAAATGAATTTACAAGAATTATAAACAAAGGATTCAATGACTCCATAATCCAATTAGCAGACATGAAAATCCCCTTCGTTCTCCCTTTTTTAATTAATTTGAATGTTGGATTTTAATACATATTCAAGCTCATTCAAATCCATTGAAATAGGGATGAATGATCCAGTTTTGGCTTATACCAAATTTCTAACCTAATTAAGATAATTAATTACAAAATTACAAAAAATAGGAAATTACATGGAAATTAAATTTATTCCTACACAACATACTATGAAATTCCAGGAACTGACTCCTATAGTAAAGGCTATTTTTACATTCTAGAGTCAAGATGAAAACTTAACTGATTCCCCTACGTCGACAACCAACCATGCTTTCTATTCACTAACTTGTCCATATGTTGCTTGCTTGGTCTGGTAAACCCACTTGCACCTGAGAAGTTTACGATTAAAAGGTAGCAGAACCGGGTACTAAGTATGGTTCTTAATGAGATAGTTGTATTCTTCATCCATAGCTTCTTCACATGCAGGATTCCTAGTTACTTTTGCATAAGTTTGTAGATCATATGCATGCATCATATAAGCATGTGAAGGCGTGAATGGCTCCATAATTGAGAGTAATTATGGAGCTTCCCTAAACTAAGGTTTAATGGAAGGATAATCTAAGAGTTCACTCGTTTTGAAACATATTTTTGCTAAAGGTGGTCAAGAATCTTCCAAACTAAATGATGTCTAAAAATGCAATAAGAAAATCCTAATTTAATTTCATACTTGAATTAAATGAGTTAAATTGTAATTGTCATTATCATAGCAACTTGTAATAGTCAACTAAGTTAATTTGACTTAGTTGGCTCAATTAATTCGAGTTGGGAGTCTATCTAGAGTCATGTAGAGTGGTTCCTAAATTTTAGGGGCCCAGGTTGAGTACTTTTGAGTTGTAATTATTTAATTCTGTTTAGCTGAGTTAAATTGAGTTAGACTAGTTCCAACTGATGGAGGAATTAGTGGTAGATCTAGTAGTGGGGTGTAACCAGCACTGCTCAGCCAGTAAACTAAAGATTCCCTCTTAATTAATTCATGCATGTTAGATCAGAGAAAGACCCAGTTGAGATTAGAGTTCAAGGGTTGTGTACTATCCATCGTATAATCATCAGAATTGTACATGTGGTGCATGCAATCAGAGTAAGGCCTATGATGGACTGTGAATTATGGATGAGGAATTTTACAATTAAATACAAGCTAATTCCCTAGGAAACTACATAAGGAAATAGGAGCCTAGAAGGAAGAAAATTTGGCTAAGTATTGGATGGAGCTTGTTTGTGAAGTAGTGAGATAGATTGACATTGTGTTGGGGGCCTGTTGGGACAGGGTTCCCTGGGTCAAAGTTTGTTAAAATATTGTAAGTCTCTGCAGTTTAAGGAGCGGAGCATGAGTAGCATAGGTCAAATAGGAGTCAAGGGGTTTTAGGAAGGTCAAAACCCCTTATGTTTTGATATTGTTTCGAGATCCACCCATGGTTTGTGGACCATGGTATTGTAATAGTGAAGGATATATAAATTAATGTCTTAGCAAGTCAAATCCATCAAGTAATCAATTGTTATGGTATGATTTTGAGTTTTTAGTTGTAGATCTTTCTATGTTTTTGGGTGAAGGGGAAGGCTCCTACAGCTGAGTGCGTAGGGACCTTGGTAAGTTCACAACTGAATGTGCGGGCCCGTGTAGCTGTGTGCACAGGGTATGGAAAGGTTGTAAAAGAAGATTTGAAGTAATACAAAGACATTTGAAGCAAATATATCTCTATTTTCATGCATTGTGTGTTTTCTATATTTACGCTCAACTAAATAATTTTTTTGTGTATTTTATCTTAATTACTTTGCAGAGATCTAGATCAAATGTTAGATGTTGTTTTATGCATGATTAGATAGTTAAGTGAAGTCTATAGCTTTCTTTAATTGGAAATCATCTAAATCTCATGAATAAGGGTTTGCGAAGGTTAAATCTAAACTAAAATTGCAGAAAATGTCATAAACCATGTCACATAGGCTTCTAGATGCAGAAGCCTAGTTCTAGCATCCCCCAATACTGAATCAGGTGAGACTGCAGCCTGTGCTACGCGGGTTGTTTCCAAAAGGGTCAGTAGTGTAGGGTGTTGTTGGTTAGTGCAGCTAACTTTGAACCTGGGTCCAAGCCCCTTCAAGACAACAAATGGTTTTGTTGTCGCCACCGGCATTTATCTAAGAGATGTGTGATGTGGCATAAGTGGATACCGACTAAGAAGGAAATTGAGAAGAGGATATATCAAAAGTTGCACAAGTTCGGAGGACAAGAAAATAGGAATCCATAGTTATCAAAAGAAAAGCAGTTACAGAGTTATCTTTATGTAGAAGTGCACAAAGTTTTCTTTTCATCGTTCCCCTGCAAGTTGTACGAGTGGCTATCCAATTTAGCAGATAGTGAACCTACTCAAATCTGCGGTGATCCTATTGTGTGGACTCCATAACTTGTCAAACACTTAGAAATATTTGATTATAAGGTTTTGAGGGTTGTTGATTACTGGATTGGTAGTATCTTGGGCGGTTTCATCATTGAATTTGCAATAGATACATATGTGCCTTATAGCGAATCTGAACAACGATTCTTCAAGGGTTCGAGAGGTAAGTACCTGAAATCGCTAAAAAATTCAATTAAAGTGCTTTTGTGTGAAAAGAAGGTTATGTCTTTACCTTAATGTTTAAAAGGGGTCCAACTAGATCTACGTGAAGTGGAAATCTTTTCAGATTAGATCAAGACAATTTTTTTAAAAGTGAATACAGTCCCTTATTAGGAGAGTCTGAAAGTGATGAAGAGTGAAGTAGCCCTAGTACTTCTAGAGGTACGGCGTAGACTGTAGATCAGGGTACTTCTAAAATTCAACATCCAACCCCTCCACCTCCACCATCGCCTCCACCTTATACACCTACACCTCCACCTCCACCTCCATCTCCACCTTCACCTCCACCTCTACCTACACCTCCACCTCCGCTATTCAATATGGAAAATGTTGGGATGGGGTCCCCTGGGTCAGTTTTGGGGCAAAAGCCCAAGTTTTGATGTAAAAAGATGTAAAGTCTCTAGAATTTGTGCTCACGGAGCACGTAGATAGTTAAGAGACAAAAATGGTTTTTTCCCTCTTTTATGTAAACTTGAGTTGATTTTTGAAGAACTACCCATGGTCTGTGGACCATGGGATTGTATAAATAGTTGTCTCTTAGAGAGTCTATAACAAGTAATTGAAGTTTTTCTATGGGTACGAAAGAAGAAGTCTAGCGCAGAAGTATAGTTTTTAGAGAAGGAAAGGCTCTGGGGATGAGTGTACAGAGGCCTAGAGTAGAAGTCTGCAGTTGAGTACATGGATCCCTATAGCTGAGTGCGCAGGGAAGTTTGAGTCTGTAAACCATTATTGAATATCAATAAAGAAGAATTGTTACAAAATTTCATGTGTTTGATCTCTTTACTTCTGTTATGTATGAATGCAATATATACTTTGGTGAAGTGATGTATTTATGAAATAATGATGTATTGATGCACGAATTTACTTAATCTATATTCTTATCTAAACGTAATTAATGTTAAGTGATTACGTGAAGATCATAACACTTTCTATTAATTTATTGGACACGTAGGCTAATATGAGTAAATATTGATCTAAGTTCAATCTAAGGTAAGCGTATAAGTACCTAATCAGCCTATTTAGTGTCCGCAAAAGCCACTTGTAGACCTTCACGAAGGTCTAGAGGCTGATTGAAGGAAATTATAGCAATATGCATAAAGGCTTATCGATCTGCATGAAGACAGATATAGGTCACTAAAGGACATCACACTCATCTTTCGGTGCAAAAACCTGGTTCCATCATCCCCCCATATTGCTTTGGGTGAGACTTTAGTTTGCGCACTGCAGATTTATGCCGAAAGGGCCAATAGTGTAGGGATTGTTTTGGCGCAACTAACTCTAAACCTAGTTTAGGACCCGCTAAGCCAACAAATGGTTCCGTTGCCGGGACTAGGATCTATATAAAGAGATGTGTGATGTTGCATCATTGGAATCTGACCAAGAAGGAAACTAAGAAGTGGTTGGATTGGAAGATCCATGAATTCATGCGCAAGAGAACAGGAATTTGCCACTGTCAAAAGAATAGTGGTTGGACAGATATTTGTACACTAAGATACATGAAATTTTCTTCTGCACCTTCCTGATCTAACTATACAAGTGGATCGCTAAGTTGGCAAAGGGTCAAGGAAGGTGGAGGCTTGATGGTCTGATATTTTGGACCCGGAGCTAGTGCAGAGGTTGGAAGCTTTTGAAGATAAGATCGCATGCTCTATTGACCATTGGGTTGATCGAGTTATAGGAATATTTATTACAGAGTTCACGGTTGACACCTAAATTAGTTACAACGAAGCAGAGTGACGCTTCTTCAAAGCATTGTGCGGTAAGTATCTAAGATCTTTGAATACTTGGATTAAGATGTTGTTGTGTGAGAAATGGGTTATGCCACTACCTTGATGTTTGGAGCTACATGATGTGGGAAGCTCTTCAGAGATAGGGGAAGAACAGGCTCTGAATATAGCCCATGATTGAACCTCCTTTGAGTGATGATGAGGGAGTGGTACAAGCCTCACCGTGAAGCGTTGTCTAGTTGATGAGGAAGGGTTTTCTGCAAATACATCATCCGTCCATGCCACCTCCACCTTCACCTCCACAACATACACCTTCACCCACACCGCCACCACCTCTGCCACCGTTCAAAATGTAGAATACAATGAAGTTGCCCGTTTTCAAGGGCTTAGGGAGTGAGGATCTAGATCAGTTTTGGTTTGTTGTGAAGGTTGTGTGGATAGCACAACAAATTACAAATGATAATATAAAGAAGGTGTAGTTGGTTACCACTCTGCAGGATCATGTGCTAACATGGTACATTAAGTATTGCACCGATAACCCGTTGGCATCATTAGTAGACACTCAGACCGCTCCCAACAAAGAATTTGATAAGCTTAAGTCTAAAATGCAATCAATAGTGGGGTTCAAGGAAATCACGATGAGGGTTAGTGAAATACCCTGGGAGTTGGATCAAAAGCTGAAGTGTGGGATCTGCAAGGCTAATATGAATCTCGCAGATAGTCAGCACCGCGATTGGTTTATAGCCGCACTCCTGCCCCACTTAAGGATTTCTTTGTCACAACAAAAGATTGGAACCCAGGTGGAAGCTTTGGAGATTGCGATGAGATTTCATGAAACGCCTATTCAGGATGGTTCTTTGGGAGTTCAACGGATTCACGCAGAGTTACAGAACCTTTGCCTAGAATTGCAGAGCTTGATTAAAAAAAAAGCGGCTCAGCCGAGGTGCATGAAGAACTTTGGTGTCTCAAGTGTGAGAACCAGGGGCATGATAAATATCAATGCCTTGTCTTCACAAATTATATTACAGGGGGAGGGCCAATGCCCCTGAGGGAGGAAGCTCCAGCAGGGCCAAGTGTGCGGCCTACACTATTTTTCAAGTGGCCGAAAAACATGTCAAAGATAATTGTCATTTACAACAAAAGTTTGTACATACACCACAACAATTGTTATGCGATTCTGTAAATTGATGGGCCACAATTAGCGCCACTATCAAAGCTATGAATTAATGATGGAGAGGATGCCTACATATCGAATGCAACTAGAACTCCACCTCTGGATCAGGGGGCTGGGGGAGCACATAGAGGATATTAGGGGTGTGGATGAGTATGAGGAGGAGGAGGACCTGGTAGAGGTTGCGGGTAGGTCATTTCCTACAATTCTGGGACACTAGGGCACTACGTGTGGGAGTGTACGAGCCAAAAACACCCATCATGTCAATATTGCACTCAATTTGACCACACAATAGAAGAATTCCCTGTGTTGATAGTTAAGATGTAGGAGAAGAAGGCGCAGCCTCAGCATCCTACCCATAACTTATAGATGATGAGGTCCGAGCCCCGCGAGGAAGAGCCAAATGTAAATATCATGCTACGAAGTGGGATCACGACTAGCGATGATAAGGGAAAACAGCCTGAAGAAGGTGGATGGGTGTACAGGGCCCCAGAAAAGGAAATTGGCTTTAATCTGGAGTGTGCAAAGGAGACATTTATGGAAGCAAAGAAAATCTTCACTGAGACATCTACCTTAGGAAAATAGAACAAATTGCTAGAAATCAGTGTTACAAATCTATTTGGGCACATCAACCCCAAATTATAGATCGATATTATTAGGGCCCATCAACCCCTAGTGCAGTTGTTACAGGCCCTAAATAAGTTAGTCATCAGAATGCCTTACTTCCAAAGAAGTTGCATCACTGAAATCATCCAAAAACTACTTCTAAGAAGATCAGCGCAGGTAGGCCTTCATTAGGGTGCGCTACAATGCAAACCATACATTGACAGGGTACTATGCAGTGTACTTGGTCCCTCTTTGGCCTGTGCTGGGTGGATTTGGGCAAATTTCCGTGAGGGTTTGAAGATTCCTTATCCATTGGAAGCCTCTAGAGGTTTCTCAAATGCCACCTGCTCCTTTGAGTTTGCCTTTGGATGAGAAAGGGAATTAGGAAACATCAATCCCCTATCCCTTCTTCCATGGAACTTATTTCTAAATTTAGAAAGGCATGCATTATCTCCATTGATGGCATAACCTCCTTCACTCACCTATAAATAGATTACTCATCTAAGAGATCAGAGCTGAAAAATATTAGTTATAAGGAGATGTTGGTGATATGAGATTAGAATTGACTGCAAGTATTGTAATAGTGTTGGAGTGTCTTTCTTGTCATGAGGTTGAAGAGGAATTGAATTGGAAGAGTGCTGCTGGATCGAGCTCATATGGGTTGTAGTATTTCCTCTTATCAATAAAGTTTTCAAGACTTTTTCCTTATGCTTGTGTTACATGTTAATGCTTTCATATGTATATCATGTTCTCGATTCCATGTTATTTATAAGCAATAGATCATTATCATTTTGCCTTGATGGGTCTTTGTTTATGTATTTATGCAGTTACTTTGCAAGATATTTAAGTACGGAAACGAGCAGCAAGATCGGTCAAAGGAGACAAGGAGGTAGTGAAAACTACAGGTAGGTTTCTCTCCTCTTTGTTTTATCTATTGATTATAGAAAAAGATCAATATTACTTTGTCTGTTGTTTCTAGATTAGCTACTAGATCTAGAGGGTTAAGCATTTGTCCAAGAAAACTAAATATTCCCGAAACAAATTGGCAACTCCACTAGGGATCGTTTATCCTTCTTAGTAGCTTATTGGCCTCTTAAGACATTCCTACATACTGTACTTGTGGTCATTTATTGATTTCAGTCCTCTTTCATTGAAAATTGAGCTGAAACTGTGACAAAATTGTCTTCAGAATTGCTTACTGTCATCAACGCAGTTTTATGAAGGAAACACTACGTTGTAGTGCACTTCCCACATAGGTTTAGTGTGATTCATCACACTGTCTCTACCTGCTTCCTATGTTGATCCCTTTAGGGTCAATTTCCCATCTAGGAACTGATCGTTTTTGCCAATTTTCTCTTGTTTGAATGAGTTGTTGAATGTCAATGTCGTTTTGCCTCTGAAACCAGCTTTCATCTCCTGAATTTGGCCATATTTAGACTGGATTGTTGAATGTTTTTTGTGTATTTGATTTATCATTTGCAATTCACTGTCGAAAGGTAGTTTTGATCGATTGTTTTGTTTATAGAAAAGTGTCATAAAGTCGACATTTTCTTTGAAAAATGAAGTGTCGTAAAGTCTTCCTTCATAAATAATCGATTGATTTACTTGTGCATTTGATTTGTATTTTCATCTAAAGTGTCGAACTTCTTCATTTCTTTAAAATCGAAAGTGTCTTACAGTCTTCCTTTCCCTTTTAAAAGAAATTGTCATAAATCGTCATTTTTTGTGAAAAGAATTCTGACTTGTTTGTGCATTAGTTTTTCTTATTACATCATTCACATTAAGAGAAACTAAAAAGAAATACATGCAATTTTCATTTTAGAGCTTGAGTTTGTGTGTTAAAAAGGAATGGTTTAGGGAATTGCATTAGTTTGTGCTCGGTTGCTTGTTCAAAGGTACTTCTATGCTCTATCCCTCATAGTTAGGACTTTCATCACTGAAACTAAATGAAAAGAGTGCTTCTCATTCTAGTTGCATTTTTAGGAATTTCAGAACACATCACGCGGTCAACCTTCAAAGGCAAATTTTAAGCAAGATCAACTTAAAATAAACATCAATTAATTTAACAATGCATTGGAATTTAATGAAAAACATCTAGAGGTCTAGGCTAGAGACGTGTTCCAGCGTCTTTAAACCTAGTGGTTGTCATTTTCACTGAAGGTTGGGTGATTCCTCCTCTTTGATTTGATAAGTGCTAGTACAGACTTGTGCTCCCCGTACCTTCACATATATAGTGAGAGGCCCCAATAGGTTGAAATCCTTTATCCCTAGGAATCTGAGTCTGTTGCCTTACCGATTGCAACGCACCGAACACAGCATTCGGGAAGATTGACTGCTTTACGTAAAGTCCTTGGTAATTTCTCTTTCATTTATCACCAAGGTGTATATTGCAGTTTTGCGATTTGTCTGGTAAACCCTCTTGACTAGAATCTCTAGAGCAGTCACTTTCATTCATTTTCAACTCTTTAAAAGTAAAAGGATCATCTGAGCACTTTTCCTTTTAGGCTCATTAAAATTCGAAGGCGACTACAGTAATATTTTGTTTTTTCTCGACTCTTTAAAATTGAAAAAGAAAAGTTGCGTTCCACTGTCCTAAAAATTAATTGACCACGAATAACATCCTCATTCCTTAGTTGATTTTAAGTCGATAAAAGTAATCCACAATCGTGGAGGAAAATCAACCCAAACCCCATCATTCATGGAGAACAGTGAGCCAACTGCCTTTGCCTCCCGAAGTGACACCAATTCGGACAAATTGGTCTTGTTTAACTGAGTCTAGTAGATCAACAACTCCTAGTTCTTCATCTGGGTTACCTGAAACATTTGTTTCAGTAGCTACAGAGACTCCGGTTACTCCAACTATTTCTGGTACATTTGTTCCTAAAGAAGAAGTTTCATAATTACTTGAGGACATTAACATTGATCCTAGTGTAACAGTAACCGAGGTTGTCCAACAACAAGTTAATACTAAACTTGAAACTGTTCAACCAAAAAGTACTTCTAAAATTGAAACAACTCAATGAGGAGTTGGTCCAAGATCTATCCCAGTTCAAATAGAAGTTACATCTGAACCTGAAGTTGTTCAGGAACCTCCTTTGAAATTGTTGTTCATTTACCTAAACATCTCGACTTCGAATTTCAACATTTAGAAGTTGTTACCCCTCATACATCAGTTACTGTTGAAACTACACTTTCATCAACACCAAAAATCTTTTACGGACCTGATGGTTAACCTCTTCGACCATATTTGATTGCCATATAGGAGGAATTAGTAGAAGATTCCACACCTGGAACCCCGTTTCACTTTGAAACTGGGCTTTATCTTTACCCTACTACTACTCCTGATTACTTTGCTTCATCTGATCCTGCTTCCTTGAAAGTTCCCATCGGATCTTTAGGACAACGTTTGGGCTAGTTAACTATGGCTGAACAACCGTCAACATCCAAGACCGTATCATTTGATGCAGCTGCAACAGAATCTTCTGTTGTAACTCCTTCGATGTTTTCTACCACACCTGAGTCACACCTGTATGGTGAATCCTCCATCCTGATTAGTTACCAATCATTGTCTGGAACCCACTCAGGGGTTGCTTCTGCACCATGGTCATCACCCATGTCCTCATCCAGAATTCTACCTGGTTTTTCTCTAATGGGAACCCAACAGTTTGATCTTGCACATCAATATCAGGTTGGGCAATCTGGTCAACAAAGACCTATGTATCCATTAAATACCAGATTGCCACCATATGGAGAGAAATATGCTTATTCATCGTATCCTCCTTATTCGAGAGGAAAACCATATGGTAATTTCCCATAATATTCAAGTCAACCTAGAATTAGAGTTTTTCAATGGAAACCAATAATGCCAACTCAACCAACGCTTCTGTATCTAACAAAACCAATGCAAACTGTGCCAAATATTCCTACTACACCTGTTGTCACTACTGTGCCACAGTCACAAGTTCAAACTGTCGTATCTTAACCGGTACAAACTGATCCTTCTTAATTGCAACCACAAGTTTCAAGTCAAGAGGTTCAAGTTTCTCAAGCTGTTATACAGTAGCCACTTGTTTCTAGCACTCAGTGACAACCTCAGGTTAGTACACATTTATTTGGATTAACCCAGTCTTACACTGGTATAGTTGATTCACAACTTGGTCAACCTCTCATTGTTGGGAAACAACAGTTGTCTCAACAACTCTGGCTGCCACAATTCCAACAACCTCAATTCCAACAATTCCAACCTTAGTCTGGACTTGGTTCACAAGCTCAACCTGGTTTTGGTCAATATAAAGATTACCAAGGTCTTGGGTAACAAATCTTTGCAAGTTATGCACAACCACAATTTCAATCTGGTTATCAACAACCACCTTATATTGGTTTTGTTCAACAACCTTACCAAGGTTACCAAATTAAAATGCCCTACGATGGTCTACAAAGACTTGTTGCATAGGCAATTCCATCATATCCTGGGTATGCTCAGCCTAACTTGAATCGACAGTTGCCATTCATAGAAACTTTAGAATTACCAGATTTAAACCAGCCAATGATCCAATCGCATATGTACCTTGGTGGCCAATAATTCCGCATAAGTTACCATCTGATATTTCGAAGTTTAACAGAAATCCTAGAGAAGACCCATCGAATCATGTTATCACCTTTCATTTATGGTGTTCATCCAACACTTTGAATGATGATTCGATCAGACTTCATATTTTCCAAAGAACACTTACTGGTCTAGCTGCGAAATGGTATATTGAATTACCAAGAGCTTCTTTCAATAACTTCACCACTTTAGCCACTACCTTTTTGACCCACATCCAGTTACCTATTAGATATGAGACTAGAATGGAACTCTTGACCAACTTTAAACATACTACCTCCACCCATATATCAAATCATATTCATGAGTGGTGGCATCGCCGTCGAATGGTTAAGACATACGTTCCCAATCAGATTTTAGGTGAGTGGTTCATAAAGTCCTTTTTGCCATCAATCACCAAGGATGTGGCAAAAGGTGGAGTTGTCACAGAAGAGCAAGTTATCACTCGTTCCTAATACTTGGATTTGATTTACACACAATCTAGCAAGCTCTATGATTAAATTCCTCATGCACCTAGACCAGCTTACACTATTCCACCACCCCACAATCGAGTAAGGGCTCCCATGCCGATGACAATGTGATCAGTTCTTCAAGAACACAGATAGCAGGAAGACCATCTGGTCAAACTCTTACTATTTCCAATCAAGCTACAAATACATCAGAAAACACTCATGCCTCTGAGATTAATGCCGTGTCATCTGACAAGGGCAAAAATCCAAAGCAACCAGGAGGTAAAAAAAGAAGGGAAGAATAACAAAAAGAAACAGGAAAATTCCACTCCTGAAAAATCATCTGATTCCCCGACCATGGCTAAGAAACCTCGTTATCCATGTCTGATATGTAATGACGAGCATTATACAAGAGATTTGTCCACATCGCTCTGAGGTCTATAAATTGTTAAAGACTTCAAACACATTAGCAATGTTGACAGATCCACTTCCAACCCCAGAGACACATTTGGTTGCAACTGATCATGCTTCCACATCCCAAGTACTCATGTTATCCATCACAAATCTACAAAACAATGTTTTGGTGTCAACAAGAAACAAAGAATATGGAAATCCATCATCGTCGAATAACTAGGCCACTGATCAACGTAGTAATTCGACTTCGACTTCATCAGAAGTTGTTCCACCGATTGTACCTAAATTGACGAGAAAGCCACCAAAGGGAGTTGTGCACAAATCAACATTTAATCCTCGTACTCGAGCAGCTCAAAACTATAATATAGTGGAGGATCTGGCTCAATAACCTTCTGTTATGTCGACACTCGAGGTGTTGCAAAATTGTCCCTCCCAGAAACAAGCTTTATTGTCAGCAATAGGTGGAATGTTAGAAAATTATATATTACAGAGCAATGGAACATATAAAATATTGTAGAAATATAAACATATAAAATGCATAAAACAAGAGAGACACAGATGTATGTGGTTCACCTAGTTTGGGCTACATCCACGAAGAAACAACCAGTCCTTTTATTATGTTATCCAGCAAACTGAAGAGATACAACCTACAACAGATCCGTTGTAACACCCTCTTTTCTCTCAATCTCCTCTCTATTCCTCACTCAGAATATAGATCTACAGAGACGCAATACAATTCCCTCATATATAGTGAGGGGTTTCCTTATAGGGAAAAAAACCCTAAATTAAACATATCTTCTACCATCAAATCATCCACCTAATGAATGGCCTAGATTGACTAGAAATTACTAGACTTTTACAAGGCAATTTTACATATATTTTTAGCTTCGGGGGTGTTGCCCCCGAGCCACCGCCAAGGGACCGCTGGCCCCCAGACCCCCCAACCGGGGGGGATTAGCCCCCCCGGATCCCCGTGGGCAGGACAAGTCCCCCCCGTACCCCCCTCTGCGTGGAGGGGTGTACAATCTTCCTGGGGGATACATCTAGTTGAGACCTTTGAATACATAAGATAATCAGGCTCTACACCCAACATGGAATAGATCCTATGGATTCAAATCTTGTGGTTTTCAACCGTGCGGGATATTCACCACAGCTACCAGCGCAACTAGCTTTCCTAATATAAGTAAAAGCTCTCAATAAAAATGTTCACTGAACTATTATTGATGAGGGGGAATCTACTTGCATTATGTCCATGAGCTACTGGAAAACTCTTGGTTCACTGCCCTTGTCACAATCACCAACTATGTTAAAAGCATTCGATGGAAGAACATACACTCTATATGGGATTTTGAGTAACCTAAAAATCGAACTAGGGGACAAGACACTTACTGTTGATGTTGAGGTAGTTGATAGACTCCTTGATTACAACATATTAGTAGGAAGGCCTTGGGTGTATGCTATGGCTGCTGTTGTTTCCACATATTTTCATACAATTTCATTCCCTTTCAAGGGTGGAATCACAGTAATCGATCAACTAACCTTCTTTGCCAATAGTTTACAACCTATGGGAAGCATTATGTTGATACACAGAAACCCACTGTCACTTCAAAGTGTTGGAGTAGGTCTCCTTAAAGATCCTTCCCTGATGGGCACTTTTACCCTCAGATCACCATCTGGTTTAGTGGAAGTGGCAAGAGTGGAGACTTGCAACACGATTTCTTCTGCATCATCTTATTTTGCAAATATTTCCAACTACTTTGAAATTGATGGCCATAGTGAGGTGTTGCCGCCAAGCCCCATTGAATCATCATAGCAATCAATTTTTCGGGCTTGTGCAGCAAACCCCAATCCGCACTCAACAATTGTATGGGTAGATAGATCGTTAGAATATAATACCTCTTCGGATCCTTTTTCACGTATACATTCTATGGATGAAAGAATCTTCACATCAATGATGGTAGGAGAGACATCATGGGAAGATTATCATCATCGTTCCGACCTTCTAGATGACAATGAAGACTATTCAAATGAACTAAATCACCCATCAATCGTTGATTTTTTGTCAAATTCTATAAATACTATAGATTCGGAGCGTAATTTGTCCAACATAGAAGAAACAATTTCTATAAACATTTCGACCAAGCCTAACATTGTAGAAAACATTCATGTCGGCAAATCTTGTTCTCCATGGGAACTTGATAAGTACTGTGCTCTTTTTCGCGAATTTTGAGATATCTTTGCATGTTCGTATGAGGAGATGTCGGGCATTGACTCAAGTATTGTTGAACATGAGATTAAAATGTACTCTGATGTCAAACTAGTACAACAACGGCTTCAACTTGTTCATCCAAAGAAAGTTGCTACCATTAAAGAAGAGGTTGAAAAACGTTTGTGTGTTGGCTTCATTTTCCCTATACCTCTTACTGATTGGGTATCTAATATTGTTCTAGTGATGAAAAAACAAGGGACAATTCAAGTGTGCATTGACTATAGGGATGTAAACCGAGCATGTCCAAAGGACAATTATCCTACACTTTTTATCAACTAGATTATTGATGAATGTGCCAGATGCGAAATCTTTTCATTCATGGATGGATTTTCTGACTATAATCAAATCAATATCCGCCCACATGACCAATCAAATACCGCTTTTATATGTCCGTCGGGCACATTCTCTTATCGAAAGCTACCTTTTGGTTCTAAAAATGTAGGGGCTACATTTCAAAGGGTGATGAATTATGCCTTCCATGACATCAAGCACATTGTTCAACCTTATCTTGATGATTTGCCTGCTCATTCGCGAAAACGGAATGATCACCCACAACATTTGAGAGCAATATTCTTACAGTGTCGACACTACAAGATAAGACTCAATCCACATAAATGTGTGTTTTGTGTTGGCTCTAGTTGATTGCTTGGATTCATAGTTTCAAAAGATGGAATTCGACTTGATCCCATTAAGGTTCAGGAAATCCTTGACTTGCCTCCACCTTCAAACTTGTTATAGATACAGAGACTTCAAGGGAAGGAAAAATTTATCAGGAGGTTCATTCCAAACTATTCTGAATTAGCTAAAGGTTATACACGTCTATTGAAGAAAGGGGTACCCTTCCATTGGGACTAAGTTGCACAACCTTCTTTTGATGCTCTCAAAGATTCCCTGATTAGAGCATCATTAATGTATGCCCCAAACTATCAAAAAGACTTTTACCTGTATCTCGCCGCTGTATATACAACCATTTGTATGGTTTTAGTTCAAGAAGAAAGTGGAACTGAACATCCTATTTATTATTTGAGTCATAATCTCAATGATACAGAAAGTAAATATTCATATGTCGAAAAGTTAGCCTTGGCAGTAGTTCAAGCTGTACAGAGATTTCGTCATTACATCCTCCTTCGCAAAACTACCATTGTATCAGATTGCAACACTATGACATACATTTTTTCACGTTAATTGCTAGGGGAAAGTATTCTAAATGGATAGTTATCTTGTAGGAGTTTTATTTGGAATTCATTAAATCTAAATCAAAGAAATCTCTTGTGTTTGCCGAGTTACTTTGCGATCTTCCCTACTCCTCCAATGATTTAACATCAGAAGCATCAATATTGGATGAGTCTTTGTTTCTGATCTCTTCAAGCAATCCATCATATGCAGGTATACTAGTCTATCTCCAGACCCAAGCTTTTCAACCTAATACCTCTTGCTTTGAACAACGACGTACTCGATACCAAGCCAAAGATTATCTGATCATTGGTGATACATTTTATCGTCGTGGTGTCTATACGATCTTACGTAGGTGCCTTACTCATGAATAGATCGAAAAAGCTTTGAATGAGTGTCATTCAGGTGCTTGTGGGGGGCATTTATCTGGTTACACAACTGCACAGAAAATTTTACGTGCTGGTTACTTCTGGCCAACCATATTCAAAGATTGCATTCTTGCTGTCAAAAGTTACCATGCTTGTCAATTTTTTGATCATAAAACCAGATTACCACCTGCGCCACTGCATCCAGTCATTGTTTTTGGCCCATTCACAAAATGGGGCATTGACTTTATGACATGTAACCCCACATCGGCCGGGGGGCATGGGTATATTATAGTCATTGTTGACTATTTTACCAAATCGGTCGAGGCAATGCCAACATTGAACAACAGTGGCGAAACCACTGCTCTGTTTTTTTTCAACCATGTGGTTTCCAAGTTTGGTGTACCATAAGCTATAGTTACAAATCATGGATCACATTTTCGCAATCACATGATGACTGAATTATCTGCCAAATTAGGACTGTCACATGATAGTTCCACTCCATACTATCTACAAGCTAACGGACAAGTTGAGGCTATCAACAAATTCGTTAAGCGCATGTTGCAAAGAATGATTGGAGTTCATAAAAGAAATTGACATTTAATCCTGTACTCATCTTTGTGGGCATATCGAACCTCGGTGATAAACGCAACCGGATTTATGCCTTTTCAGTTGGTGTATGGTTTGGAAGCAGTCTTACCAATCCAATCTAAAATCTTGTCTCTCAAACTCACGATTGACCTACTACCTGACACTTCTGAAGAAGAAGCACATTTCTTGGAGTTAATCCATCTATATGAAACCCATCGTGATGCCGCAGTAGCTAATGAGGTGCATAAGAAACATATCAAGGCACAATATGACAAAAATGTTAAGCCTCATGTCTTCTCATAAGGTGACCTGGTCTTGATTTACGATCAGGATTGTGATAAACTTGGAGAGGGGAAATTTGAACCATTATGGATGGGCCCTTATATTGTTAAACGTGTGTTGATGAAAGGTGCCTACAAGTTAGTGGACTATGATGGGATTCAATTGTTGCAGCCCTGAAACGGGTTGTACCTTAAATGTTACTATGCTTAGTTAGGTGTAGTAAGACTCACTGTTTATATGCTTTGATTGCATTTGTGTGTGTTAGTTTCTTTTAGATTTTTTATTTGATTAGGTAATCCACTTCGCATTTGTTGTAGATGTCAAACTTTTTGGAACCATTTGTTGGGTATGCTAATGGAGCTAGTCGTAGTACACAGAATTTATCTTCTGCAACATGGGCCATTTTCGCTCCAAGCGGCGAGTTAGTGAGTTTCATAGGGATATGTATTGGACGATCAATAAACAATATTTTTGAGTATAGCATGTTGATCGAACTCCTCTTTAATGCCATTTCACTTGGCATACGCCGAATCATCATTAGGCTAGACTCACAACTTTTCATACTACAGCTTATTGGTGTCTATAACATCTGTAACCCAAAAATTCATCGCATGTTCCTTAGAGTTCATATTTTGGAAAGGTATTTTGAATTTACTCAATATCAACATATTTCCAGAAATTTAAACACATTAACTGACTCTCTAGAAAACTATGTGTTAAATAGACATTTGCAACATATGTAAAGTAAACATTTCCAACATCATTTGAATAGGATTGCATCACTTAACCATAATAAAACTCTAAAAGTCAAATAGATAGTTGTATATAAGTTTTTACAAATGGTTTGTGTCCAAGACAAAAATTGGTCATCTGACCCAAAAAACTCAAAAATGTATGTAGAAAATAACCAAGTAAACTAGTGCTGCTCATGATAACAAGTCACAACCTAGCTATCATGCGTAGGAGTCTCATCCAACGACTCAGCACACCAATGCTATGGTGCTACAATCTCATAGGTAACTCCTCAATCTGGACATCCGGAATACCCAAAGTCAAACCCTCTATGTGATCCTGTAGCTTGGCCAAGGTCTCTGCTAAATCCAAATCTCGGAGAATTGCTCTCCCAACAACCCTCTATACTGGTGCACCTGCCTCCTGTTGGTGTCCCACAGGTCAAATAGATCCAACATTTGCGTGCATATAAAAATGTTTGTTTAGTCTTGGAAATAATAAAAAAACACAGAAAAAGTAGAAATTTTAAAAGGAAAAACATTGTGGTCAAACAATTTACCAATAACACTCCACTGCATTCCGACCAGCAACACCAGATCTGGATCACCACGGAAATCCATTCCAGAATATGGATATTCTGTGAAGGCCATCTCCTGACAGTCAAACCAGTCAAAGAAAGAAGAGGAAAATGAGATCAATGATTGGCCAACATGCCTAGCCATAAGATCTACGCACCTCTGCATCCATGGGTCTCTAGGTCCAGGTACTCCCAATGAGATATGTTGTGGCTACATGATATGGATTCTCTTTAAGGAAAAAGAAATCAAGATAGACCCATAACCAAAAAAAAAAACTTTCCATTCTTTACCTTGGTCAGTTGTTCTTTCATTAATGAAAGAACTACCTCACACTAGTTGAATACCTTTGGCTCCAAGCACTCTAAAGCACACTGCATATATGACCTATTTTCCAAATGTAAAGTTGTGCTGCCAACTAGTTTCGTGAGGGTGAAAAGGATCTTCCTCAACGGTAAATCACTAACATCTCTGATATTGATCTTTTCGTCTCTACTGGGTTGAGCTCCTTCCCGGCAGAACTGTCGAATATAATCTCTCACTAATTCACCTCCTCTAGTAAATCTTGATAAGGAGATGGGGGCACCCCGCCTCGATAGTCCAGTCAGAAACTAAATATCCTTGATGGTAAAGGGGATCATTTTGCCCCTAATGTGAAAAACCTAATCGATAGGATCCCAAGAACAAACAAGATACTGTAACAGTTCAATTTGTTGCCGCATGCTGGATAATCGAAAATATTTCAGCAACCCACAATTCCTAACGACATCAACTGTTCCCTGATCATTTAGGGCAACCATGTCTTATTCCTCATGCTCTCGTTCTCTCCATACAATCACCATTTTGATCCGATGAATTTCTGAAATGCAACCATTAGACAAATTAGGATCCAATTTTTGCAAAAAACAGCTGAAAATTTGGGAGAAAACAACTGTCAAAATTTGGTTTTTGCGCCCATCGCACCCCTCTATTAGAGACAGTGCACTACAATGCATACTGCCTTCTGGGTGTATGCAATGTAGCAAACCTTTCGATATTGAAAGGGTGCGCTGATCTAGAGTGCGCAAAATGAAACCCTAGGGGCCTCAAAAACCAAAAAAAATTGCTGAAAACTGAAAACTAAATGGAATTAAATGAAAGAGAACAAGGATAGCTCCTACCTAGTCTGGGCGGCATGAGAAACGGTCCACTAAATCCTCCACAATCAGCTAGTGAACTTTGAGGTAAAAAACTGCTACAGAGCTCCAAAGTCAAATGGTAAAAGTGAAATGGTGAAAATGAATAATAAAACTTGTTTTATATTTATCTCTTGCATATTAATCGATAAATGTTAGTTTTTTATTCATTTTATCAATGAACATGTATTTTTAATCCTCTTTTATGGAGTTTTGAGCAGGTTTAACAACTGAAATTAGAATTCAATGTGCTTAAGTGCAAATTGAACATCTTTGACCACAGAGCAAACTTTTGTTTCTTTTTCGAGCTTTGTTAAAAATGAAAAGAAACCCCCATAGAGTCCTCTTTAAACTCTTTTCAGATTCTCTAAATATGAAAAGATTGTTGGGCGCTTGTCTATTCCAGCTCATTGAAGGATTGGAAACAACATCTCTCTTGTATTATTTTATGAATTTTCAGAACTGAGAGATTATTTTACGAAAAAGAGCTTATGGAGTTTCCTTTTCATCCCTTTTCAAACTCTCTAAACATGAAAAGGACCGAGTTGTCTTTGTCGTTAAACTCGTTAAAAACATCAAATAGCGACAAACTTGTCCATCTAGACAAGGCCAAGTTTCACCTTCGCTAGACTCGTTAAAGCATCAAATAGCGATGGGTTCGCCCGAAGGGTGAATTATACAACAAGAATATGTTATCCTCCTCAAGATAGATAAAAAATAAAGAGGTATTGGTCATCAATGACTGGGGAAAATGGGAAAAAGTTGAGAAAACTTTATGGTAGCGAGTCGCTCTTGAACATGACACTTTTACCTCATCACCATGACTATGTGGGTTGGGTCATTCAGCTTGATGGTTATCACACTGTTGGTCTATCATACCATCCATCACTGTGTTTTGGGTCAATGCTACCAATTCATCTTAGTGTCGTCAATATGTTCAAGAGAATTCATTCAATTCAAACCTCATCCTTTGCAATACCGTAATCCTTCATTTTCATGGCCGACATTCCTCAACCCTGTGTCGTCAGTCGATTCTCATCTCCAAAATCATTTACCTCATTTTGTGTCGTAGATGTGGGATACATCAAGGCCCTCCTGTGATGAGTTCCTTCTTGTCAAAATTAGCACATCATCCAAGAAGTTGACTTAGAAACACCCCTTCAGTGCCTTGAAGCTTGCATACATCAATGGCAGGTTTCTAGCTTTCGACGATAGGTTGACATCAATGGCCTTTGACCGAAAGACTTTGTATGGTGTTCGACATCAAATCATTTATTCACACCATGCAAAATGTACTGTATTACTTTGAGGATCATTAACATTATCGGTGATCCCTCTTGCATTTGTTAATGGCTTACATCATTGGCTGGTAATCTGACAATGTCTTTCCATGTTCAACTTCAAAACATTTATTCACATGGTTAGACTTGTACTTGAGTGAAAGATTGGACAAGATTGAAGACCTCGGATCTAGTTTCATCCATTCAGGCTACGATATATTCAGGAGTACTAAATCAAATGTACAATGGCCTTACATTCATGGTCAACCATTCATGGGTCTATATCTATAGACGACTATATTTGTACATGTAATGAAAGTTTATAAGTTGAGCATGGGTATGCCTCCCTTAGCTAGTTCATGAGAAAGATCAAACTATCATGATATATGTATTGTAATTGATGCAGGTCACCTTCCATTCGAAACCTCCTCTCCTCGTGTTAAAGCATTTCACCCGACATACATATTTACGACTTCAGGCTTTAGGGGGAAACTGTTACAGATCCATTTGGGCACATCAACCCCAAATTATAGATCGATATTATTAAGGCCCATCAACCCCTAGTGCAGTTGTTACATGCCCTAAAGAAGTTAGTCATCAGAATGCCTTACTTCCAAAGAAGTTCCATCACTAAAAGCATCCAAAAACTACCTCTAAGAAGATCAACGCAGGTAGACCTTCATTAGGGTGTGTCGTAATGCAAACCATACACTAACAGGGTGCTATGCAGTGCACTTGGTCCCTCTTTGGCCTGCGTCGGGCGAATTTGGGTAAATTGCTCTGAGGGTTTGAAGATTCCTTATCCATTGGAAGCATATAGAAGTTTCTCAAATGTACCTACTCCTCTGAGTTCACCTTTGGATGAGAAAGGGAATTAGGAAACATCAATCCCCTATCCCTTCTTCCTTGGAACTGAGTTTTAAATTTAGAAAGGCATTCATTACCTCCATTGATGGCATAACCTCCTTCACTCACTTATAAATAGATCACTCATCTAAGGGATCAAGGCTAAAAAATATTGAGTTGTAAGGAGATGCTGGTGATATGATATTAGAATTGGCTACAAGTATTGTAATAGTGTTGGAGTGTCTTGATTGTCATGAGGTTGAAGAGGAATTGAATTGGAAGAGTGCTACAAGATCGAGCTCATATGGGTTGTAATCTTTCCTCTTATCAATAAATTTTTCAAGACTTTTTCCTTATGCTTGTGTTACATGTTAATGCTTTCATATGTATATCATGTTCTCGATTCCATGTTATTTATAAGAAATAGATCATTATCATTTTTCCTTGATGGGTCTTTGTTTCTGTAGTTGTGCAGGTACTTTCCAAGCAATTTAAGTACAGAAAGGAGCAGCAAGATTGGTCAAAGGAGACAAGGAGCTAGCAAAAACTACAAGTAGGTTTCTCTCCTCTTTGTTTTATCTTTTGATTATGGAAAAAGATCAATATTACTTTGTCTGTTGTTTCTAGATCAGCTACTAGATCTAGAGGGTTAGGCATTTGTCCAAGAACACTAAATATTCCCGAAACAATCAGCGTGCCTACAGAGGTTGACCCCTCTGTGCTTACCACCATCTTGGAGACTTGTATGAAGCTGCTGCATGATAGAAAGGCTATGAAGGGGCTATAATAGTTGATAAATAAGTGTGCTAGTAAGGAAAATGCTCTTGATGGACCCTACGTAGTCAGGAAGATTGGTAAGCATAAGGCAAGAAGAGGGTGCAAGAAAAGGTGATGTCACAATATCAGAAGCCACATGCAGGGATCTGCGCTATGGGTGGATATGTCACACAACATATCCAGAAAGTGATCGTTAGTGTCACTTTTCATGATTTGATAGCCAAGAGATGGTTAAGAGGAGTGAGTGGGTGAAATTTAAGGCTGAACTATTTGGAGATCTACCTCCAAATCAGCATTTATGGATGCACTTTGGGGTGAATGGTCGAATTTGAATTCAAACTCGCCTATAAATTACGCGTGCCAGTCCAGCAGAAAACACTTTTCACCTTTAGAATTTTTTAGCTATGCTTTCCGTCACTTATGAATCCTCAATGTTTCGCAGATTTGGTCGCAAGCTCTCTATTTAATACCCTATCTGAGGACACCCAACAATTCATTCACAACACTATGTTAGGACCAGGTGAGAGTTCAAGCACCAGAGGAACTGTTGCCTTCGAAGGAGCCGCTACAGAAGTAGTCAACATGGGGGCTTTGGCTCCTATGCCTACAGTGCCTAGGTCGCCTAGGGCAAAGCCTACATAAGTGCATGAGACCCACAAACCAAAGAAATACAAGCATAAGAGGTCGATGTCGTTGCGTGAGTCACCGAGGAAGCACTCTACTACCCACGTACAGAAGAAGGAAAAGCAACCTACGAAGGTGCCAAGGATATAGATGCGGAGGGTGTGGAGCCCTTCTCCAAGTTGTTAGAGTATATCCCTTAGTGCAAAGGAAAGGTGAAGATCACCAAGGACCCGGATGCGGAAACGTTCGTCATTCATACGCCCTTGTTGCTGGAAGATATCACCTTTGAAGGTATACACCTAGTGCAGGTTCCCTAAAAATGGAAGACTGGAATTTAGCTAACCATGATAGGTTCCCTCACCTAGCAATGGAGAATTACATGAAACGAGTGTATTACAAAGAATCTAGTGTCACTTTTTTGGAGCCAGTTGAGTGGATTCGCGGAGTAAATCAAACGGGGTTGTTGAACCTGTGGAGGGTGCCCCACTTTCACCACTCCAACATTAATATCATATGTATAAAACAATTGTTGAATGTGGTGCATGATGGGTGTTTATGGCTGAGCATGCCTATCCCCATCACGGACATGCTTATCCATCGGATCACACTCTTGCCACATTCAAGTTTGAATCTGGCCAAGGAGTTTGGTGGAAAGACAAGTGAGTGCGACTTAGCAGAAAATATGAAGTAGAAATTTGAGCTAATTAAGAAGTCATGCGGGTACTCCATAACATCCATCACTGATCCCGTGATGAAAATTTCCACACAGATACTGGCCGACAAGGTCACGAGGAAATTCTGCACGAATAAGGTTCTAGTGCCCGTGATCTCATTAGTTGCATAATGCACGGAGGGCATGCGGTTTAATTGGTCGCACTATCTGTGCAGCGAGTTACTTGCGAATTGTCGTGAGGCTCAAGATGAGAGAAAGACCTTCCACTACACATGGTAGTTTCTCTCTATTGTGCTAGTTGCTTGGGAGCTACCAGAGGATAGTTAGTTTCTTCCCTTGGAGAAAGGATTGCCAGACGCTATACAGATTGCCTCCCTTTGGGACACAAAGGACACCGCGTGGGTCACAGAAAATAATACTTTTCTGGGTTTTGATGGAGGCAAGCATTCGTATGGCCATCAACTAGCAGCCATGGTTTTCCCTGACTTTGTCTGAGGATTTGTCAGATTACGTAGAGTTCAAGGCAGACTTCCACCACATCTATATCAAGGTGCGGAATGATCTGCAACAGAAGTGATTCGATCTCCCTTATCTTGCCACAGATGATGCCATTCAGGAAGTTATCAAGCATTGGCTGGAAAATTAGCACTCTTCGTCTGATCTGACCGCAGGTACTAGCAAAGGTGCAGGGATTTCTGTGGAAAAGAAGAAGAAGGAGGCAGCGAAACAGGTGGTCCAGAAGTTGGTCGTGCAATGAAGAAAGGAGGTTGAGGAGAAGGCCCTGCTAGAAAAGGAGCACGCTGCAAAGCAGCAGGTCGAACAGGAGTAGCATGATTTCGAGTGAAGCGGTAAATCCTATTCGTCCCAGACTGAGGAGGAAGAGAAATTAGAGTAGGGGAGTGGCGGTGATGAAGGGAAGAGCACTCCATTCTGAGTGAATAGGTATAGAGACCAGCCGAAGGAGGGGCCCCTGAAGAAGTCGAAGGCAACTAAGCTGCCAATGGATCCCATTACATTGATAGAGGGTGATCTCATCAAGATCAGGGAAAATGTGTGTGACACCACTGCGGAACTATTGCAATAGTTCAAACAACATCACTTGTAGTCACTAGGAACTATTCAAAAGGATCTTCACATACTGTAGATCCAAACTAGCAGGATACAAGTGGGCGTAGGACAGGTGAGTGCTGCACAGACGAGCCTAGCACGAGGGAACAATCAAGCTACAGAGATGGTCAGGTCAGTGGATCTTTGGGAATTCGTGCCACTAGAAGGATCCCTGAGCACAAAATCAGCCGATGACAAGGTCATTGTGAGTACTCTAAAGAACATCAGCCTCAACCTCACCACGCTCCCTAAAGAATAACTTTACATAATACAGACGGGTGTGAGAGTGGAGTTAAGCATGTATAAGTAGCATGCTCTCAACTTAATAAGTGAATATCGGTTGAACAATGTCCAAATGTTTACCGAGAATATGAAGGCTATGAAGGCAAAGGAAACAATCTAGGTGCAGAGAGGCCAACTGGCGGCCGCAGTGGTAGAGGCATGCAGGATAGTGTCGGAGTTGCACATACCTGAGGAGGCACCGCTTGAGGCCAATATCAGGAAACTTGCTATGGGCATCCACAATGCTAAGGCAGAGGTGGTCAGAGTTCAGTTTGAACTGAACATGAAAATCACAAAACTGGAACTCAAGTCACAGCATTTGACTCTGCTGGAAGTTAGGGAACAACACAAAGATGTTGTTAAGGAAGGGATAACTACTGTGGATGTTGTGATTGTGGAATGCACTACTTTGTTTGAACAGGCCATGGAAGTGGTGACGACCCTGCAGGAAGATCCCAAACTGCAGATATTAAAAATAGAGATTTGTGACATTCATCAATAGTACAACGAAGTGTGGGTGACGACGCGCTCACTGGCTATAGCATAGCGCATCGCCAAGTTGTAGGATGGGAAGCAACTCCTTACACAAGTGGAAGTAGTGCAGAAAAAAGAGGGAGTTGTCACGCAGAATGATTCGATTTTGTGGAAAAGATCGACCTCCCTAGTATATAAAGATATCTAGTGACAAGCAAGCCAATCAAAAACTATCTTTCTCTAAATATGCAATTTAAAAACAAAGGCAAACAAGTGTTTTAGGCCTACCTTGGGTCCAATGCAAGTTTGTGGAAGCCTTGCTCCTTTGATCCAAATGAGATCCCTTGTAGCAAGTCTGCAAACACAAAAAAGAAAACAAATTAAACAGCACCTGAAAAGCCAATGTCATAAAGCATATCCATCATAATGATCAAGGAATTTATGAAATAAACCACATAAGACAATTTGTTGAGAAAAATGAATCTGATTGTATTAATTCAAATCAAAGAAGAACTTTACGGCCTGTGCCTTGATGTTGTACAAGCTCCTCCCAGGGTCCAGCAAGAAGTCTCCTCTACTTTGACAAGTTTCACTCACTTCCCAA
>APFE031683745.1:0-14633 GCA_000404065.3 Pinus taeda
AGGCCAGAGAAAAGGAAATTGCGTATCTGTCTTAAGATCTTTTGTTGACTGATTTTTTTTGTTGATAAGGTGTTCTGGTTTAGTTTACTGTTATTGTGGATCTGGTTATCTGGGTGACTTACTGGTACTTGATGATCATTTGATGTTTATGGATCCAGTTTGAAAATTTATGAAAAGTGGTCCTTGAAAGAAAAGAAGTAGGGGGTTGTAGCTCCCTTCCAGGAGAGACTGGAAAACGAGAGAGAGTTGTAGCTCTCTGCAGGTTGCAGCCTGCGTACTGGTAAAGGACTGCACCAGTACAAGACCATTGTAAAAGGAGTTTCTAATTTGAAAGAAGATAGAGACATATTGCAGCAGGTGGTTTTCACCCACATTGGGTTTCCACCTTATATCTGGTGTTCTTTGATGTGACTGTCTGTTTTTCTTGTTCATGGTCATTGTTTTATGGTACTGATATGCAAAAAAATTCAAAGTATAAATAAGGAAGAATTGTTAAAAGGACTAGATAATACTGATTCACCCCCCCTCTCAGTATTATTTTCAACAAACCTTACATTTAGCGAACAAATCTTACATGCAGTATGCCCTGGAAACAACAGTTTAAAGAAATTCAACGATTTCTTCTATGTGTAACAGATAAGAGAAATATAATGGAACCAACTTGGAACTTTCGCTTAATCCATTGCTTGATCTATCTCCCCTTTGATAGATCCTGCAACTACTCCCAGTACTTAACACACTTGGAGAGTAGCTACACAAGTAAAACAACAAAAAACTGTCAAAGTATCGTGATCTATTACAACATAAACATTACAGGATCATATATATAATGAAAAATGATAGCGTTCACAAATGATAACATTCACAGTTGCATAATCATATGGAAGAAAACTTGAAGAGCTTTATTAATAGAAAGGAGAATTACAACCCAGTTGTCTGATCTAGCATCATCCTCCCAGCTTCAATCCTTTTTCACCTCATGAAATAACAAGATCACTCCAACAATACAATCCTCTTTCGTCAATTACAAACTATCAGCACTTCCTTGCAATTCACAATATTCCTGCCTCTAGATCTCTAGGATGAGGGATCCATCTATAGATGTTTGCAAGGGTGTGAGTCATCCATGGGGTTTGATTAGTGTCATTCCACTTGTTACAATTGGTTCCTCAAGGGAAGGGATTGGAGATTTCTTAGATCCCTTATTCATCCTTGGGTGAATTTAGAGAGGCAAGTGGCATAGGAGAAGTTTCTAGAAGATTCCATGAGCAACCACCTAGCAAACTGTTTCGAACATTTGTCCATCCTTGCCCATCACACCCTATAGAAGGCCTAAACAGTATGCATTACACCCTGGTAGTGTACCACTCAGTATGCATTGCACTTTTCCAGTGGAGCAGTCAATATGGTTCAATTTAGGTTATTTTTGGATGGTTTCTTAGATGGAATTTTTGGGGAATGATGTATTCAGATGACTATGTTTCTTTAGGGTATGAAACAAATCTTTTAGAGGTTGATGAGCCCTAATACATCGACATATATGTTTGGGTTTGATGTGCCCAAATATGTCAATAACAGGTATGTGAAGTAGGTTTCCATGAACAATTAACTAATTAGATAGCCACCCATATGAAGGGAAAAGGGCCATCATAGTAGGGATTGAGTTTACATTTTTAGTGGCTACCATTTCACTTGCTACAGGGATACCTGATCATGGAGAATACTGGTTCAAAGGTTTTATCACTCCTCCAGATCTCCAAGGCTGGGGAAGAGTGCAACTGAGGTAACCATAGAACAACCTTTTTACTTGGTAGCTAGCCCTACCAAGCCGGAGAGGGCTCTCTCCAAAGAATCACAACCAAGAGGGTTGGATATATTATGGTTTTAGGCTAGATATAGTAGCTCAGGGTTTGTTTGATACGATTTGATTGGGGTAGTCACTGGATGAGTGAATTAGGTCAAACAATGAACTAAGTGAGGGAAAAAGAAAATCATAATTGTAGGCATCTGATGGGGCAAGGTAGGCAAGTTACTTTAACACTATGTAGTATAGTGATGAAATGGTTTAGACTGGTGAGGTGCTAAAAAGAGCATGAAAACCATGAATTATTTTTAAATTGAAGAAATGAAACAATTTATGATGATTTTCCCAAAACAGAGCATATAAGATGTATTCTGCTTATCACACCTTGGAAATCAAAAATATTTAAAAGTGAAATGCATAATGAAAGTTACAAAACATTCACACACATGTAACTGAAGAAGAAACAATATCAAAATACCATGCCACAGGAATCCCACCAAAATAGCTACAATTCATTTGGTATATTCCATGCCAAAGTTTGAAACACTAGTACAACATCCAATGGAGTCCAACCTATAGAATGACTGAAAAATTACATTATATAGGCCTCAAACCACCTCATCCTAGCCTCAGGGGTCAAATCCATGAGAGGAGGAGCAGTTAAAACAAAAACTGAACTGATAGCTAGAGTGTAGGGTGGTCAAAGTGACTCATCCCTAACTTAAGTGAACTGATTCACTACATCTCATCGAGACCATTTACCTAATGTACGTACCCTAGGTAATAGTAAAAACATGATAATTACATCAATCATATCAATTAAATCAGTAAAATATTGATTTCCCATAGGTAAAAATCAAATCTGGAGAAGAACAATGAAAAATTACGCCAACTGTCAAACACGCAGCGCCATCTTCAGACCCACTTTTTCCTACCTTCCTGGTGTCCAAATTGAGCCCAGGATAACTCATTGGAAATAAAATCCAGTATAGTTTCCACATGTGCCTTTAGGTTTCAAAATGGGATTTATTTGACACTCCAAAACATCATTCTCACAAGACTGGTCAAAACGTGCAGAATGGAGGTGTTCCCCAACTCCAAATTGAACTCAGGATATCTCATTGGAAATCACTTGCTGTATGGTTATCGTTTGACACATCAAGAAACTCATTTAAAGAATCTAGATAGGAGAGAATTTGAGTTTCTCGAGGGAACTCCAGAAGTGAAGAAACACTCTTGTAGCAACTATATTTTTGACATTTCTCCAAAACCATGACACCTGTGTAAACACAGAAGGGGGTTTTCCATCCTTGGCCTTGTTATAGAACGTTTTCTCATTATCCCTATACTCCCCATTCCTTGATCCTGGAGGACCTCTACAGTGAACCCCACATGCTTTGTCTTCATGGAGAAACTCCCATTATATCCCTCTTCATGAGCAGATCATTTCCCTTTGGCACCATTTCCCCTGAAACTTCTGTTTTACCCAATTTAAAAGGCCAACGCTAATGTCCTTTCTCTCCCCCACACCGATGTGTAGAGATTAGCACTATTCCTCATGCCGATTAGTGCAACTGGGCTGTGTCCTAGTTGCGTTGATCCTGTTATGGAAAGTTTTTTAAATTAGAGCTAAAGCTTCCATCTCTAGAAGCTCTATAACTGAAATCTAGTAAATGGTTTGGACGGATGGGGTCGAGGCTGACAGTTTGGGTTCCTTTCCCATATAATGATGGAACTACCTCAAGAGATAAGTCCTTCTCCCATGAGAAGAGGATCCATCTCGCATTCATATTTCCTATATAAACCTCCCTTCTTCCCAAGCACAAACTAGTTGCAGTGACATAGTTAGAGTGTTGGCTGAGTGTAAGTATATTATTTTGGTTTGACAAGCAAGCTATTACTAGTTGTAGCCATCTAGTTGTGTGAGGGAGAAGTGTGTTTGTTTTGGAGTGAAGTCTAAAGGGAAGAGTCTTTAAACTATTATTTTTGGAAGCCATCATGAAGTGCTAGCAGAAGTGTGTGGGAACCTGGTCTTGTCAGAGGAAGATGCGACGTCAAGACGAATGGTTGTAATCTCTCTTTTATATTAATATATGAAACTATCGATTGATTTCCTACATGTTTTGTAATATTACATATTCATGTCTTGATGCTTCTTGACTCATTAAGTAGGTTGGATTAAAATTTGTCTATTATTATGTTTGTGTGTTGTTGTTGTTTACTTTTTTCAGGAACTTGAAGAAGGAAGCGAGAGATTGCTGGAGTGAGCAAGCGAGGACATCATCAAGTTGGATAAGTGACCAAGAGGTAGGCCCTCTTGATTGATCCTAACCTAAGGAAATCTTCCATAGAATGTAACTGTTGTGGCTAGACCCATTATCGGGCTAGAGGAATTCATTCGTGTCTACACTTATAATTTTACTTCACCACAAATTGGCAACTCCACTGGGGAGATCTCATCTTTTTGTTTGTTTTGGATTTCATGATTTCATGAGAACTTTGCTATTTTCATGTTTTCCCCTTTTCTCTATTGTTTTTCTCCTGCTTACTGGCTTAAGTCTAAAAATCATAGTAGCATATCTGGTCCCTGTTTTGAATTTTTTTATTTTTATTTTTTCTAAGTTTCCTCAGACAACACATTTAATTAGCTAACAGTCGCACTGATCAGTGCAAATTCCAGAGGAAAAATTGCGTTGACTTGCCTGTGGCACTTGTTGTCAGTTAGGTAGTCGCGCTGATTACTGTAAGTGAAGATTAGGGCTAGACCCCAATCTTGGCCAGTGTGTTCTGCTCTTGTGTTTTTCACCTTGTGATCCTTTTGACTGTTTTTCTCCCTGATTAGAAAGCTACTTTTCATTTGGTTTTTCTTGCTTGCAGGCTTGTCATCTTGCTATTTGATTAATCAAGTCATTGAGTGGTCAGCGACACTAGGGCATCTAGCTAGTCATCCATTTAGCAGCTTGTTGACTCATCGAGTCTAGTTATGGGTGTGTTTTCTCTTTGCATTTGTTCTCAGTCCCTTGTACGAATTTAACCTCTTTTTGCACAAGTTTGAAAAAGTTTTGTTTACTAGTTTGAACGTCTTTTTCCGCATAGATTACATTGTCGGTCTTGTGTTTGGCAAAGTCGGTGCTTAGTCAATCTGAATGAACTTCTCTTTTCATGTTTTCATCTACTTGAAGAGCTCATAGTCTTGAAAATTTTCTCATTGAAATATTGAATGCGAAAGTTTCTTTCATTGTTTTATGAGAAAATATGAAATTCTAGCATGTTGCTTCATTATGTTTCGCATCTCTTAGAAACTAGAATTGCATCAACATTTGGAAAACAAGAGAAAGTTTTTCATTTTGAAAGGACTAATAGATAAGTTCTTGTCAAGAATTAGGAATTGGAATGCATTTTTCATTAGTTTATTTTTTTCATAAAGTGAAGTAGTGGAAAATCATTTCGTTTTCAGTTACTTGATTGTTTGCATTTGATTGAGTAGTTTCTACCCACTCTAGTGTAGGCATTTCATTGAATTTAAAGGGTCTTGTCCCATTTAGTTTCATTTTAGGTTTTTCTATTAGTATCACTAAGACCTGAAAACTAAAACTTAACTCAAGATAAACTCTAAAATGAATTCAATTTACCTAAGGCACATTTGACATTAATGATCACATCTAGAAGGTCTAGGCTAGAGATGTGTTCCAGTGTCTATAAACCTAGCAGCTGTCGTTAGCTTCGGCATTAGACAACGCTAACATAGATTTATGCTCCCCATACCATCACGTATATAATAGGAGACCCCACTAGGCTGAAATCCTTTTATCCTTAGGAAACCGAGTCAGCCACCTTGTGAACATGATACACCGAACACAACATTCGGAGAGATTGCCTGCTCGTACTTCTTGGTTCACCAAGAGGTATTCTATAGTTCATAGTTTCTTGGTAATCCTATTTACCTAGATCATCCAGAGTAGTCATTTGATATTTTTGACTCATTAAACTTAAAAGATCATCTGAGCACTTGTCCTTTTGAGCTCATTTCCAATCGAAAGTGATAAAGTCATCTTTGTTTCTTTCTCGACTCTTTAAAAATAAAAGAACATTAGTATTTTATGCATCTTAAATAATTGATTACCCACAATCCAAAACATCCTGTTAGATTTTTTGACCAAATCATGAGTTCCCTTAAAAGGACATTCTAAAACCTTGAAGTTATTTGTTCTGTCAGCTAAGACAAGGTCATCATGGTTGAACCATCTGGTTTACCCATTTCCTCTTCCTCTTCTTCATCTGAAAGATTATTCGAGGAGCCACTCCTAAGTTATCAGAGCCATTTGAGGACCATAATGTTGAACTCACAATTTTCTTTAGTGTTCAACCATTATCATCTCGTCCTCCACCTACTTTTGATTTAGGGTCATCGGCTAGTCTTGACCCGGAATCTCCAGATAATCTCATTCGAACTCTAGAGAAGTATTTGACCACTGATGGTTAGCTTGGACTGGTTATCTATCCTCCGAAACCTATTTTTGATGTTGTTGAGATATCACCATAATTTTCTTACAGTCTGTACGATCAACCGGGTGTTCCTTTGGAACTATCCCCTAGTACATGTTCGGCTGCTTTCCATCGCTTGTTTCCTGACATGGAACCTGAGGGCGATGCTCCAGTCACCTCTCCAGATGAGTCTGAAGTCTCAACTCCACACACTCTTGAGGGAGAAGAATTGAAGTTGTAGTTCCCTCCTGAGGGTTTCCATTATTCATAAGGTATTCCCACCATCTTGCCACTCGACTATGTGTCTTTAGGGTAGTTAGTTTCGGGCACGCCGAGTGCCTCATCACTCTACCATAACTCTATTTGGGCATCAGGTGTCAGACCTACATCACATTTGTTCATCATGAACATGACCTCCCAACCAGTTGCTACTTCAGTTTCAGTGCAATCCACCATCCCAGACACTCTTGTACCATCAATCTGAGTTATGCGTCAGTCACAACCAGTGGTTTCAAAGATTGTCTCAGCTAGTTTTTTTGACCCATTAGTTAGTGGCCAAATTGTGCCATCGCCTAGGGGGAAGAATCTGAATATATCTATGATGTCAGGTCCCACTAATGTGAGTAGCTCACAAGCTCACATGCTTGGTATAAACCAGCCCTCTTCTTGTATTATTTACAACCTTTCTGATCCTACTGGATCAAGCAATGTCTAGTACCATCAGGTTCAGAATCCTGGTGATTCGTCTAGATCGAACAATGTTCAATATTAGCAGCCTTATGGGGCTCAGGTCCAATACCAAAATCCTTACATTCCATATCGTTCTCAAGGATTGGTTAATCAACCTTACACCATCCTGTCTGGGTAGTACATCCAGCCTGGCTATAGCTAGGTTCAGTTTGGTAATTTTCCGGGCACTGTTCAAGTACCCTTACAACAGCAAGGACAACTTTTGCAACAAGTAGGGAAACCTTTGTTGCAGCAAGGGCTTTTTGTGCAACAAAAAGGGCAGAATATCCTGTAGCAAGGTCACCTACAAGAACCGCAAGGGCAGTCCTTCCAACAATTGTAGCAAACCACGTAGCAGTAGATGCAATATGCTCTTCATACCTCTTAACCCATACCCTCACAGGGCCAATCTCTGTAAACCCAAGGACAAATTTTGCAACTGCAAGTCCAACGAAACCAACATAGGCAGGAGAAACCCTTCCATACCTATCAACAAGGGCAACCATTGCAGGGACAGGTTCAAGGTCAAGTCCTGCAGCAACAGGTGCAAAATCCTCTTTATCCAAGGCCAACAGGTTTATAATCCTGTTGGTGAAGGGACCAGGTGAAGAACCCCTACGTCCAAGGGCAACAAGCATATCAACCTTATGCCCAAGGACTGTAGGTCCAGAACCCTCTTGTTTAGGGACAACAGGCCCAACAACTCTATGTTCTAGGACAACAGTTCCCATACCCACATGTCCAAGGTCAACAGGCTCAGCAGCCTTTTAACCCATACATTTCCTATCAGCAACCTATGCATGGATAGTTTTAAGGTATTTCTGGTTTGAATCCTCCCTTTGGTCAAGGTAACCCACAATGGGAGCAGCCGCAGATGCCATATGGCCAAAATCCCCACTGTGGGGTCAAAATCCTTACCAGTAGGGATGGGCTCCTCATTATGGGCCCCCTTATTGAACTCCCACGCATTTTAACACTCAATTACCTATCTTGGCTACACTTGAGTTACCCGATGTATCACGTCTCACGAATGATCCGATCCTTCATTCATCGTACTGGCCTTCGGTGCCATACAAGATACCAAGTGATTGCCCCAAGTTCGATGGGAAAGCTAAGGAAGATCCTCAAGCCCATGTGATGACATATCACCTCTAGTGCTCATCGAAATCATACATGGATGGTTCCATTCGTCTTCATCTTTTCCAAAGAACCCTTACAGGTGCCGCAGCAAAATGGTACATCGCACTACCTCAAAGTACTTTTCATGACTTCAATTCGTTATCCATGGCCTTCCTTATGCATTTTCAACTACCGATTTATTATGAAATAGACACCTATCTACTTACATCGCTTAAGTAATACACTGCAATGCACATCTCTGATCATATCCACGAATGGAGACATAGATGTCGACTGATCAAGTTTGAAATAGCCGATCAGTTGCTCACCGAATGTTTACCAAAGCATTCGTAGCCCCAATTACTTATGATATAGCCATGGGCAGATGCGCCACTAAAGAGCAAGCCATCGCTCATGCCCAGTACTTGGACCTAGTCTACTCTCAGTCTGGCACTTTATACTAATTATTACCTAATGCTCTGCGGCCATCATCCGATCCCACGAAGTCAAAGTCACCTGTTGTCCCTCCCATTGATGGAGTTATGGTTCAGTATCCGAGGCCTCTGCCAAAAATTCTTCCAGACAAAAGTTGGTCTCAAACACTGCTCCCAATAGTTCATCTCAAGACCCTCTAAGCCCTGGTAAAACCTTAGAGGTCCACGCTGTCCAGTCTAATGCAGCAGAAAAATCCTTGAAAAGAAAAAATAAAGGCAAAGGCAAGGCAAAAGCCAATGCCCCAAATCAAGGTTCTCCCAAATTGTCTGCCGAAAAATCATCACAATGGAAACCTAAGTATCCTTGCCTCATTTGCAAGGAGGATCATTCTACTAAGGATTGTCCACGACGATCCGAAGTTAGTCGATTTCTCTAGGGGACCCCTTCTATCCTCAAAGAGCCCTTTTCGTCTCAGCAGACTCAAATGGTAGACCAACCTCGATCTACTTCCTCTGGATCTCAAGTGTTCATGATGAGCATGCCCATTAATGTGGCTAACCGATCAAAGGACTATCAAACTCCAGCTCTAACAACAGGGAAAGAAAAATAAGTTCCATATTCTTCTTCTACCTGGAGTTCTAGCCCTTTGCAAATCAAGTGCCCTAACCTTGATTTTTCTCCACGACCACCCTCTCGAGGTGTTCTAAGGAAATCCTCATACATCCCCAACACACAAGCTACTCAACATTACAATCTTATTGAAGATTTGGCTCAGGTGCCATCAGCTGTGTTGGCTCTCGAGGTACTCTAAAGCTGCCCATCATAGCGAAAATCTTTGCTATCATCTATTAGGGGCATCGATCCCACTGATTCTAATTTTATCTCTTTTGATCTAGAGAACCATGTTCCGAGACTACCTCATCAGGTTTCCTTTCTTATTCAGGTAATCATTAATGAAAAAGACTATCCACCGCACTGTCATAGATGAAGGTGCTTCTACCTGAATTATGTCAACTGTGTGTTGGAAGGCTATTGGTTACCCTACACTGAACCAGTCTCCAAACACATTGGAATATTTTGATGGGCATGATTCGCGACCATTTTGTGTTTTACCCAACCTTTCCATCACCCTGGAAGGCAAGATGGTGCAAGTCAAAGTAGAGATTGTTGACGCTAGTCTCAATTATAATCTTCTACTCGGCTGAAGTTGGACTCGTGCCATGCATGCCGTGGCCTCCTCTTTCTTTTGTGTGATCCTTTTTCCCCATCAAGGGAGGATTGTCACCATTTATCAACTATCTTTCTTTTCCTCTTCCTCATCTGATGGCAACGTTCCGTATGTCAAGCACTCTGGTTCTCCATTTGAGAGTGTGGGGGCAAGTCTCTTCAAATATTTTGCCTTAATGGGGATTTTTCCACTCCCACCTCCTCATGTTGCCTCCATCAACATGATCTCAGTTAAATCTGATCACTGGCTCACACCTGCACTAGATCTAGTTGATGCTTGGGGCGATGTCATGCCACTTAGTCTCGCCGAAGTCAATTACATGGAAATTTTTTCGGCTGCGAACTTTGCATCCTTTGATTCTCATATCTCGAAGACCTCCCTTGATATGTATTTTGAATCCCCTTGGATTTCCACTTTGGAATCATCCAATCCCTAGCCAAGACCTTCCTCACTGATGAAGGTATCATGGAAATCATGTCTCTCGAGGAACCGCCATGGATCGATACCCATCATCGCTCCTCATTCCTTCCACACCCAGTGGTCATGTCTACCTCTTTTGGAGAGTCCTCTTATCCATTTCCACCATCGACTGTTACTCATGAAGTATGATCAGAATGAAATCTTGGTAATATTACCCAAACGATTCCGATTGACATTTCTATCAAACCCGGTATCGTTGAACATGTTCATATCGAGGTATCTTGTTCTCCAGATGAGATCAAGACATATACTCATCTTTTTCAAGAATTATATGATGTCTTTGCATGGTCTTATGAAGAAATGTCTGGCATTGATCCCAACATCATGGTGTATGAAATACCAACATATCCGGATGTGAAGCCCGTTCGCCAACGGCTTTGTTTGTTGCACCGTAGAAAGGCCACTGCTATTAAGGGCGAAGTCAAAAGGCTTCTAAAAGTTGGATTCATTTATCCCATTCCCCTTCCAGACTGGGTGTCCAATATTTTCCTGGTGAATAAAAAATAAGGCATGATTCACGTTTGTGTGGATTATCAAGATCTTAATTGTGCATGTCCTAAAGACAACTATCCTACTCCCTTCATTGATAAAATCATTGATGAATGTGTCAGGAGCGAGATTTTTCTTTTCTAGATGGTTTTTCTGGTTATAACTAGATCAATATTTCACTGAATGATGAAGAGAATACAACCTTCATCTACCCATAGGGTATGTTCGCATACAAGAAGCTCTCTTTCGGCCTAAAAAATGATGGGGCCACATTTCAACGGGCAATGTCTTATGCGTTTCATGATATTTGCAACATTATCCAACCTTACTTGGATGACCTCCCTACTCATTCTCGTAAGAGTCAAGATCTCCCAAAACACCTTTGGCAGATTTTTCTACATTGCAGACACTACTACATCTGGTTAAATATGCACAAATGTGTTTTTTGCATAGAATCACGACGACTCCTCGACTTCATCGTTTCCAAGGACGGGATTCACATAGATCTGCTAAAAGTTGAGGCCATTGTAAACTTATCCCCTCCATGTTCACTGCACCAACTCCAGAGCCTTCAGGGAAAGGCCAACTTTGTTCATCGTTTTATACCCAACTACATCGGGCTAGCTACGAGATTTACCTAGTTGCTCAAACAAGGAACAGCCTTTGCATGGGAAGAGATAGCCCACAAATATTTCGATGATCTTAAGGCTATTGTAAAAAATGCTCCTCTATTGCATCCACTTGATTATTATTGAGATTACTTCCATTACCTAGCCACAACCCCTAGCACCATAGCTATGGTGTTGGTTCAAGACGACGACGAAGGCGCTGAACACGTCATCTAATACCTGAGTCGAAATCTCCTCGACACTGAAATACGTTATGCATATGTCGAGAAGTTGGATTTAGACGTTGTTTAGGATGTTCAACATTTTCGGCATTATATTCTCTTACAAACGACTACAGTGATTTATGAATGCAACCCTTTGACCTACATCCTGACTCGTCAGTTTCTAGGGAGAAAGTATTCTAAATGGATAGTTATCCCACAAGAATTTGATTTGGTCTTCACTACAGCCAAATCTAAGAAGTCACTTGTTTTCGTAGAATTGATCTGTTCCCTTCCCTCCAAAGCTCTCCCTGCTAGTGCAGATGAATAACTCCCAGACGAGAACCTTTTCTTGATTAGCACCCTTGATCACGTTTCAGTCCGCGTTGACTAAGGATGATTGTCGAAGGATTCAACATCATTCCCAACCCTACCATATTATTGGTGATTCTTTATACTCTGTCAGTGTTGATTCTGTTCTTTTCTGATGCCTCACGATTGAGGAAGCTAAAAGAGTTCTCAATGATTGCCACTCTGGGGCATGTGGTGGTCATATGTCTAGTTATGATACAACTCAGAAAATTCTTCGCGCTAGTTATTTTTGGCCATCCATCTTCAAATACTACATTCTTGCCATCCACAAGTGTCATGAATGCCAAATTTACCATCGCAAGATGCGCGTCCCACCCGCTCACCTACACCCCGTCATTACCATTGGTCCCTTTGCCAAATGGGGCATCAATTATATGACATGTAACCCTCACTTGGTTAGGGGGCATGGTTGCATTATCGTTGCTGTGGATTACTTCACCAAATGGGGTGAAGCAATGCCTACATATTCGGGAGATGGTAAGACGACAACTCAATTCCTTTTTAATCATGTTATTTCCAGGTTCAGCGTACCCCAAGCCATTTTCACATATCATGGCTCCCACTTCAGAGATTACATGATGGCAGAACTGAAATCTACATTGGGCTTGCCCCACAATGGCTTGACCCCATATTACCCTTAGGCCAACAGCCAAGTTGAAGTCGTGAACAAAGTTTTGGTCACCATGCTTTAGTGTACTATTGGGATGCACAAGTCAAATTTGCATCTCATGCTTTTTTCAGCTTTGTGGGCCTACCGAACTTCAACCAAAGATGTCACTAGTTTCACACCATTCCAATTGGTATATGGTCTGGAAGCAAAATTACCAATCAAATGTGAGATTCCTTCACTTAATTTAGCTATTGAACACCTCCTTGAAACATCACCTCAAGAGGAACACCTCTTGTATTTGGAGTGACTGGACGAGACTCACCGTCTCCCTGCCTTGGTCATCGAAGCACAAAAGAAATGAGTCAAATCCCATTTTGACCGGTTGATCTCCCCTTGCGCTTTCTATGAGGTTGATTTGGTATTACTATACGACCAAGCTAATGATAAGCTGGGGGCAGGCAAGTTCGAACCTATGTGGCACGAGCCCTATATTGTAAAATGTGTTTTGCAGAAAGGAGCCTATGAACTTATTGATTATGAAGGAAATCCTCTCGATAAGCCCTAAAACAGGCTTTACCTCAAAAAGTACTATGCTTAGGTCATCTTGCATGGTTACTGATGTACATTAGTGTGTGATTCATTTCTGTACAGTGTGGTTTTGTGTGGAAGTTTTCAAACAACTTACTTGTTTACTATACTTTTCGTGCTTTGTAGATGTCTGTAGCTCCTCACATCGGTTTCGCCAATGGTGCTTTCCGAAGTACCCAAAACCTATCATCTAAAACATGGGCAATATACAACCCTAATGATGAGTTGATTGATCTTCAAGGTATCTGCCTAGGTCATACAACCAACAATTGTTGAATACAGTGTGGTCATAGAACTGTTATCAGAAGACATCGCTTTGGTCATCATAGAATTGCTTGTCAACCTAGATTCACAACTTGTCGTCCTTCAACTCAATGGGCAATATCCCGTCAGGAACCCTCAAATATTATGAATGTGTCTCAATATCTTTCCATTGGAAATATATTTTGATTATATCACATATCATCATATTCCTATACACATGAATACATTAACAGATGCATTAGCTAATTATGTGTTGGATAGAAATTTACGAAACATGTAAAAGATAAGACAAACCATTTGTACCATAATAGATAGGAAAATATAACATATATACATATGTGAGAATTTTTTAGCCTCATATATCCGTGGTACGCAGGCCTCAAAAATATGTAAGTACTAGACCTAGGAACTACTCGGCATGGTGTTCATGATAGCACAAAACAACTCGCACTATGCAACTCAGTAATCAGTGGACCCAACCTAAGACTGGCACTGTGTGCCTCTTGTACCACCTAGGCATGTCTCCTATCCAAGCATAATCAGGGATACCATGAGTCAACCCCCGAGGTTCCTTGCAATATCCTCCTTGTTATCGCACCCTTCCTGATAAGGGGTGACAACGTCAATAAGACGAGGATAACGCCCAGCTATTAGGGACATATCGGCTGGCCGCTCTGGTCTAACATCTACAATACACAAGATAAATGTTATAAGCATGCATATACTATTAAAAAACATCAAAATAAAAAGTTGGTTTGGTTTTTCACCTTCATCATCAAAGTCCTCCCCATTTGGCAAGGGCATATCCGGGTCTCCAAGGAACTTAGTGTCGTTGTATGGCCAGTCCTCCACGATGATTTTTTGTTTTCAAAACCACGAAAAGAATGTTGGTCGGTAGGACATTTGCTTACCCCCAGTGATCCTAGGCATCAAACAACTCCAGTGGAACATCTGTGGATCACGTGGTGCAACAGGATCAACCTCAGTCAACTAATACTGGAACAGTGGCACTTGTTCCAGGAAAAAGGTCACAAGTACTGATCCAAAGCCAAATTGCTTCAAATTTTCTGCCTTTGCCTTGGACAACTGGCACTTGATATTCATCTTCATGGCCTCTGCCCAGTTGAAGATCATGGGAGCTATGCAGTCTATAGCATAAAGGAACTTTAACTTATTAGTCTCATGTTCCGCCTGTGACCCC